>JAZKJV010006605.1:180000-210830 GCA_037367405.1 Ottelia alismoides | reverse complement strand
TTCAAGAGGAGAGATTACTACCGACGCGTTGGCAAGGCCTGGAAGCGAGGGTACCTGTTGTATGGCCCGGCAGGTACGGGGAAGTCCAGCTTGATCGCGGCAATTGGCCTAATTACCTCGAATTCGATGTGTACGATCTCGATCTCTCCGAGGTGGCTGACAACAACACGTTGAGGGCCATCCTTCTGGGGACGGCCAACCGATCGATTTTAGTGATGGAGGACGTGGATTGCACCATAAAGCTCCAGAACAGGGAGGAGGAAGATAAAATTTTAGGGATAGAGAGCGTGACTCTCTCCGGGCTGCTCAACTTCATAGACGGCCTGTGGTCGAGCTGTGGAGACGAGAGGATCATCGTGCTGACGACGAATCACAAGGAGAGATTAGACCCGGCGTTGCTCCGGCCGGGGAGAATGGACATGCACATACACTGTCCTACTGCAGGCAGGAGCGTTCAGGACGTTGGCTAGGAATTACCACTGTGTGGAGGAGCATGCTTTGTTTGGCACGATAGAGAAGATGCTGGAGAGGAGGTGGACGTGACGCCGGCGGAGGTGGCGGGCGAGCTGATGAGGAGGGACGACGTGGACGTGGCGCTTCAATACCTTGTGGAGTTCATGGAGGAGAAGAAGACGGATCCCAATAGGAGGAAGGGAAGGAGAGAGGACGAGAGTGACGTGAGCGGAGCAAGCAGCGATGCGGAGAAGAGCGGCGCTGGTGGATCTGGTGATGGTTCGGAAACGGGAGAAGGATAGGTGGGACTGGGAAAGATGGCCTGCTGCACTGCACAGTACCCAAACTATGCTTTGGGGGATAATAACATCCTCTACCCCGTAAAATAAAGGACTTATTGATAAAACCGTGTGTTCGTCGGAAAATTGTACAATTATATAATAAATAAATAAATTCTGTTGAGACTCAGTTTGATTGTTGAGATCGGGTGAGTTGATTAGAATAAGAAATGCGATGTGATACCGCATTGATTTGTGATGAAATTACAACCAAGAAATGTAGGGTACATATTTTTATATAGGGATTTTTATCCGACAAACCTTACAATCTTTGTCAATTACCTCGACGACCTTTGAAACATCGATATCCCCCCTCGACCTCGTAAACTTGCTAACTTTTACCCTACAGACCCTGTGGTTAACCCCCATCCATTTGCCCGTTAAAACTAATCTGATTCCGTTATATTCGTTTACATTATACCTATTTTGTTTGTCAAATTTACATTCAATGCCATTTCCCTCTTCCTCCTCCGCGTATCCTTCCCACCCTCAGCCCTTGCCCTCCCCGCCGTCCTCCTCGAAGCCCGACCCCCGCCGCACCACCCAAAGCCCCAGCTCTGCCTCCCCTGCTCCCCCCACCCGCGCCGCCTGAAGCCTGGCCTCGCTCGCATCCCCTGCCCCATCCCACTCCTCTGCTCGATGCCCCCCGACCACCGCCTCCCCCTGCTCGAAGCCCCTGCTCCCCCCACCCGCGCCGCCTAAAGCATGGCCCCGCTCGCGTCCCCTGTCCCATCCCACTCCTCCGTTACCCCCCGGCCCCGCCTCCCCCGCTTGAAGCCAACCCCCCGGAACCACCCTTCTGATGGGGTACTTCGTCCAACAAGAATGAAGAAGGAGAGAGAGTGGAAGAGGAAGGAGGGGAAGTGGAAGAAAACGAACCCTTGGATTTGCTAGGGTTAGATTAACTCAACTCAACTCAAACCCAAACTAGTTAACTCAAAAAATCTCAAATTAATGTAGGGTCTATAGGGTAAGACGGAGCAAGTTTATGGGGTCGAGGGAGGAATATCGATGTTTCAAAGGTCGTAGAGGTAATTGGCAAAGATTATAGAGTCTGCCGGGTTTACAAGATCTTAAGTATAAGTATCTATATCTATATAGACAGACTTTAGTGTTTTCTATATAACATATATTAAACCAAAAAAATAAATAAAAAATACATAAATGCACCTGATAAAATGTGTAATGGTAATAAATCATAAACCCACTCTAAAATATAAAAACATAGAAATAAAAATCAAATACATGAATTTTATACTTGTATGGCACCAACCAAATTGTGGGTTGAATCATGTCTTTATTTCTTCATGAAATTTTTAGAAAATTTAATGTCATACAACTTTCACGTTTAGCATTTTCTATTTGTTCTGTAATCATGACATTCAATTTATTTCATTTATCTCTTTTGGACAAATGGGGGCGATGATACGTGTCACCTACAACCCCCGGTCTAAACGTGGTCAACGAGCCATCTTCTCAACCTTTGCATGAGCTTTACAATCCACCAAATTGTGCGAAACTTGGACCGAATCGAAGCCCTTTCATTCTTACTCCACACAAACTCCTAACGGCATTCTAACTTGATCAATATATCGAGATATTTGTCTCAACATAGGTCACCAAACGCGTCTTAAACCCATAGTTTTGAGCTATCAAAGGAGGTGACAACTCCGTTAGTCAAGGAGGATAGAGAGAATAATTTGCTGTAGGCTCAAATGCAACAGATTTTGCAGTGGTTGTGTACGCCGCTCGATCACGATCGAGCAGTTCGCATGATTTTGCACTTTTTGTGGGTCCATACCGTGCAAAATCGCTTGAACTGCTCGATTAAGATCGAGTGGCTCATGCCATCACAACAGAGACAACACCACAACAGATGATCCGCCTCCCAAGGAGGGGGGTCCAATGTGTTCTACACCTCCGTATCACGCATCTATCGTTATTGTAACCCTGATTACGATTGAATCATTGAACAATCATCATCATAATCACAATCATAATCTATATACTATATATTAAAGTCGAGTTCTCCTCCTAAATAAGGATGGGTAATTTTTTGGCCAGCCCGACCCAACGAAGCATGGGTCTATATACTATATATTAAAGCCGACTTTCCCTAATAAATAAGAATGGACATTTTTTCGGCCGGCTCGACCTGACGAAACCCGATCCAGGCCCGAGCTCAAACAATAGACAAGCGGGTTTGAGCCTCTGTTTCGGCCTGAATCCGAATTCGAGCCAGGTTCGAGCTGCAGCAGCCCGAGTCTGAAGTCCGTGGGATGACCCACTCAATCTTTAAGATCAATTATCATAAAAATTCTAAACATCTCCGGTATATTATTTATATATAATAAAGTTGATGTCTTTATTATTTCTAATATACATTTTCAGACTTTATACATGTTTTTATATGCCAAAAATATTATTTTAAACAATTGAATAAATCATTATTATATAAATAATCTTGGATATATTTGTGTAAAAATGAAAATTTATTCACAACGATTTTCTTGCTAATTCCTTAAAAATTGTTCAATTCTCTCATGGTTGAACTTTCTAACTTAAATCCAAAAATGAGTATGATTCAACATCCTAGATTAAAAGAAAGAAAAGAAGAAGGTGCACTAACTATTTTTATCAAATGTTTCTTTTCTTAAAAATATGACTCATTATGGAAAAATTAAATGCATATTAGAACGTAAATGTAATGGGGAAAAAATTAAGAAAATAACTGATTTTTTCCCCAAGCCACCTAAACGTATATGTACTGTCCCTTCTTCTCAATCCTATTTCTGTCTTGCTCTCTTTTTCTCCGCATCTTCTAAAAATAAAATATCATATAATAAATAAAAATGTTCACAACTATACATTATGATGCTATTCATGCATGTTTAAAACAATTCGATTTATAAAGTTAAATTTAAGATATGCAATATGTTTTCGAAGGCTCAAATTAAACGTAAATGGGGAAAGCAATAGATTCACCGTGTACGGGAGTCCTCAGCCTACACAACAACAAAATAGGCATGCAATGATATTTTTCTAAACTCTGTCACTTTATCACCGATGTTGAATATAAACGACGATATTATTGATTGTATTTTTTTACTTGAAAATAACAATAATGTCATATTCCTTGCTATAATATTAGAGGTGGTCTATATAGCAACGTTTACCTGTTATTATTTCTTTAAAAATTTAACTAATCCTCGCTAAAGTTTATTTAAAAAAAGTCAAAGATAATTATCAAAAAAATTAAAAAATATAATAACGAATAAGGGTTGCTATATGCAGTGACGGAGATAGGGGACGAGTGGGTGCTTAGTCCCCTAAATCTCGAATAAGATCTTTATTTTATATGCTTTGTATTGAAAAAAATATAACCATCAAGATATTGTATACAGTAAATCTTATTGATTTTTGAAATCCAATTAATTTCAACATGTATATATATATAAAGTAATATTATTAAATAATAATCGAACTTTATTATACAGAGAGTTATTGCATTCCACAAGTAAAGCACTCAGAGTTCCAAATAAGGAGTAGTTACATGGATTTAAATACGAATATGAGTGTGAGATGGATATTAATGGATATTGAAACCATACTATCATAACCTTGAAAAATAGAACAAGTAGAGAATGGATATTTTGCATAGAGTAATATTAGAAATACTCCACATATTAGGTTAAATGTAGATGTACTAAATGGAATATATACAATATAAATATAAAAAATGTACAGATATCATTAAAAATATACCAAATACATTGAAAGAAGGTATAAAATCCTGTTATATATGGTTAAAAATTAGTTCACACCAATATATGTATATGAGAACAGATTTACAGATATAGATAAGGATATAGATGTTTGCGGATATTGATGTAAAATTCATACTCGTATCAATTTAAAAAAGGATACAGATACCGATGTCAAAATATGTATAAAACGGATAGTGGTACACCATATACATATATATTCATATATGTTTGCATCACTAGTTCCAAATGAATAGATACAATTATAAATTAATAATTATGTCTTGATCCTATTTAGAATGTGAATAGATGCGGATAGATATGTTGACGTAATAGTTCCGAATAAAACAACTTACAAATAAGAAACGACTAATGTAAGAAATATTTTATAGAATAGCTTAAATATGTATTGAATGGTTTGTTCATGATACAGATATATTCAATGTACTTATATAATAATAGGTAGGGATATTTACACCCATAACCCTGAACAATTTCGTAATTAAATCAAGAACCTTCGATAATTCGTAATTTCATAGAAATCCCAAATAATTACTCCGTTTCAAACTCATAACCATCCGTTACTTTAAATCATAAATTCAACCATAACTATGAGCTAATCTAACACATTTTTAAATCTACTGACTATAATTTCAATTAAAAAAAATAAAGAAAAATAACCCTCAGCCCTTCTCCTTCTTCCACCACACCCCCTCCGGCGCCCTACATCCCCCTGCAAACCTTCTCCTCCAACCCCTCTATCGCCGCCCCACCGCCCCTGCCGCCCCCCTGCAGTCCACCTCCATCGCCCTCCCGCACCCCCCAGTCCCTTTCACCCCCTCCAACACTCCCTCCGTCCTCCTCCTCGACCCCCCTTCAGGCCACCTCCAGCACCCAAATGAGATCACATATTTGCAGTGAAATTATGGGTTTGAATCGTAATTTTCAGGCGAATGAAGACATTTAGGCGAATGATATCCATTACCATCCATAAGCTTACATTTTAAATTCCCAGAGTCGTCTCTTATTATAGTAGTCAACATTCAACAGAATGTTCGGAATATAAGTTGCAGCTTTCTGGAATATGACCAATACATAGTGCACACTGACATAAAATCAAAGGACGATTAATAGATATACAATCGACACAATATCAACTAGCAGAGGAGAATTATACCATCAGCTGCTTCACTTCTTGATGCCGTGAGTCCCAATCTGCCGCAGCTTGTGCAGCTTTGGACAGAGCATCAGACATCCAGAGAATGGAGGAAGGAGAGAGGGGGTAGTTTTGTCTTTTTTGCGGAAACCATCAAATGTAACGGGTAAAACAAATGGAACATAACGCATGGTTATGATACGTAAGAGTTAGGCATTACTCGGGGTTTCTGATGTATTACGAATTATCGAGGGTTTCTGGGGTAGTTATAAAACTACTGAGGGTTATAGGTGTAAATATCCCTAATAATTATATGGCACAGTATCCATTTTAAAGTGAATAAGAATACACATATCTAAAATTTATATAAAATAGATACAGATATTGTAGAGGATAATATACTGATATATTATTTTTGTTCGCATCTATACGTAAAAATTATTTCATAATACTTACCCTTGTATCTTAGATTTTGAATCTTTTTCTATAATATAATCTTATAGGTGAATTGTCTATAAACTATTTACAAGTATATTTTAGTAAACATATAGTTGTTATTCAATTAATTTAATATACATAATAAAGGTGCAATGAGAACACATACTAAAACTTTTCACTTCAAATAACCAAACACATTAATGTGGATGAGTAGAGAAGACATTTAAAGAAAAACTTGAAGTAGACGATTTGTTGTGTACAAAATACAAATTTTAATTGAATATGATGAATTTTAACCTTCTTATTTGGAATATGAGGGGACTTGGAGGCTCTAGAAAATGGGATAGGCTAAAAAACTTGATGTTATCACACCATATTCAATTTATTTGTTTGCAAGAAACTAGGAGCAATATCACCCCTCTGGTGACACTCCTACCTCATTGATCAAACTTTAATCGGATTACAAACCCCAAATCCAAAAATTTTGGAATTCTAACGGGTTGGGATCACTCGATGGCTACACTACTTAGTTTGGAGAATTCTGATTTTTGCAGCACATTCATATTCATTTGGTGGATCTAAATTGCCATTGTCGTTTAATTAATGCGTATGGTCCATCGTGCGATGATCTTAAAAAATATTTCAGAGCATGCTTACTTCATTAAATATCGATGATATGCCAACTTGGATTGTGGGTGATTTTAACTTAATTAGAGCCTAAAAAACTTGATGTTATCACACCATATTCAATTTACTTGTTTGCAAGAAACTAGGAGCAATATCACCCTCTGGTGACACTCCTACCTCATTGGTCAAACTTTAATCGGATTACAAACCCCAACCCCAAAACATTTGGAATTCTAACGGGTTGGGATCACTTGATGGCTACACTACTTAGTTTGGAGAATTCTGATTTTTGCAGCACATTCATATTCAATTTGGTGGATCTAAATTGCCATTGTCGTTTCATTAATGCGTATGGTCCATCGTGCGATGATCTTAAAAAATATTTTCAGAGCATGCTTACTTCATTAAATATCGATGATATGCCAACTTGGATTGTGGGTGATTTTAACTTAATTAGAGTCTAAAAACTTGATGTTATCACACCATATTCAATTTATTTGTTTGCAAGAAACTAGGAGCAATATCACCCCTCTGGTGACACTCCTACCTCATTGGTCAAATTTTAACCGGATTATAAACCCCAACCCCAAAACTTTTGGAATTCTAACGGGTTGGGATCACTCGATGGCTACACTACTTAGTTTGGAGAATTCTGATTTTCGCAGCACATTCATATTCAATTTGGTGGATCTAAATTGCCACTGTCGTTTCATTAATGTGTATGGTCCATCGTGCGATGATCTTAAAAAATATTTTCAGAGCATGCTTACTTCATTAAATATCGATGATATGCCACTTGGATTGTGGATGATTTCAACTTAATTAGAGTTAGAAGTGATCAAGTCTCAAAAAGCCTCTTAAAGCTCATGACAAAAAATTTGATACATCTATTAACTCTACTGGATTAAGGGATATCAAGGCAAAATGAACAAACTTCACCTGGTCAGGCTCAAGTGATTGTTATTCTTGGTCTATCATTGACCGAATCCTGCTTAATGAAGCGGCTCAAAATACCTTCCCTTGTTATCATGTGAGAAGCCTCCCTAAGACTTATTCGGATCACAACCCTCTGCTTTTCCTAGTGAGCTCCTTCAAAAGAGGTACCCCAATCTTCCGTATCGAAAATTTTTAGCTTAGGAAACACTCATTCTTGCCCATGATGAGATATTCTTGGGGAATGGATCTCATTTCTGATAATCTGTACCATATCTAGGCTTCCAAATGGAAGCGTCTTAAGGCTGAAATTAAGTTATAAAGGCGTGTCATCATACCTGGTATAAATCTTGAGAAAAAAATATGGAAGACGAGATTGAGAAAGCCGAAAGATTATTGGTCCTGGGTGATCTCCCAATTGCATATAAATTTTACACTACCTTGGAAAACTTGATGATTGATGAAGATCTAATTTGGGAACGAAGAGCAAAAATCAAATACCCAGAGGAAGAAAATGAGAACACTAAGTTCTTGAGAATTATGACCTCACAAAAACTTCGAGAAACCACATCTCTGCTCTAAAAAACATGGCGGGGACTTGGTTTTTGACCAAAAAGGGTTGCATGAAGTTATCATTGAGTTCTATAGCCATCTCTACAGAGATCACTCTCCTCATAAATTGGTTTGTGCTATTCCTCCTAAGTTGGTTTGCAATCTTGATGACCCATCCCTATTCACAAAACCGTTCACTATCTCCGAGATCGAAGCCACAATAAATATCTTCAAAAGCAACAAGGCTCCTGAGCCTGATGGGCTTACCATTGAATGTATCAAACAATGCTGGCAAATATTGAAATCAGACTTTATGAATTTATTCACAGATCTTCATTCATCCGAAAGGAAAATTTTAGACACCAAAATAATACTTTAATCTGCATAATATTCAAATAAGGAAATGCCAACGAGATTGAAAGCTTTAGACCTATTAGCCTTATCAACTTGCCAATGCGTATCATCTCCAAAGTGATTGCTAATCGTTGAGCTCCCTTTCTGGCTAAGACAATTCCCCTTCTCAGTGTGCTTTCTAAAGAAAAGATCGACTTCGGACACCTTCGTTGTCACTTGCACATTCATAAATGAATGAGAACGCTTGGACACCAAGGCCGTTATCCTCAATACTGGTCTTCGTAAGGCTTTTGACACCTTGCATTGGCCTTTTATTATTGGAACTTTGAAGGCAACAAATTACCCACTTATTTTCCTTGACTGGATTGAAGCCTTTTTCGAAATAACAGGAATATCATTCAAAGTCAACAGTTCCTCGGTAGTACTCTTGCACCCAGATCTTCGGGTTCGACAAGGAGATCCCCTCTCTCCTTTTCTCTTCTTCCAGTCTCTATCTATTTTGGATGATATGTTAGCAAATCTTGCAGAGGATCTTAAATTCTGAGGTTACTATTAAAAGGGTGTCTATGATCACAAATATTCAATTTGCTTTTGATTTTTTTTTGAATTTAGGGAGGGAGACCTAAAGAATGCCCTCTCAACTATTTATCATCTTCAATTATTATATGATCTTTTGATGCTTTCTTGAAAACTAAAATAACATATAAATATGCAAGTAAACGAGCATGTGATTTGTAATAAACGTTTGCCATCATTAAAATCAAAGTAACTAGAGAATAGGACAAGCTCTACTCAAAGAAACAAAGAACTAAACATTCTCCCCTTTTAATGATGACAAAATAATCAACAAAGTTTTGAGAAGTGGTTACATTGAATTGAATAAGATAAAATTTGCTTAATTAATTTTTAAAACTAAGTTCCCTCAAAAGATAGGAGGTATTGATTTAAGTGATTAATAGGTTTCAATTTTTTAAATTTTTGTCATGACAAAGACTTTTTTTCTCTTCCTTTCATAATCAATTAATAAATAAAATACTTAAAACTAAAGAAAACATGCATTAAATAAAGAACTCACGCAAAATGTTTTGCTGACAAACCATATTCTAATAATAAAGAGAAGAACAAAACATAGAAAAAAAACATCTAAAAGATTGCTCAATCATGATATGGTTGTAGTCACTATCGTTAGAACCACAGAGAGAGGGATAAGGGAACACTCTCTTGCTTTCTTTTATGATGTGACACCTAGTCTCAACATTTTATCAATTGTAGCCAATGAAGTTAGAGCCGAGCAAGTAAACAACATCATTCCACTTGATCAATAACCATGCGCTTGTTGAAAGAAGAAGGAGAGACCAACTAAGATGGTCTTGAAGAGGAATTGAAGCTCTTGAGGGGGGGGGGGGGAGGTTTCCTAGGTTGAGTCAGGGAGTATGAAGATTTCTTCAACAGCAATTGTAGAATGCCTTTGCCTGAGCACTCACAATCTACGAGTACTCATTTGTCCAATGAGCCATATTGGTGTTGAGGCTCATCATCATATGTGTATTCTCCTGCACTTTATTAAAGAGGAGGAAGAGCACGTCGATCATGTCTTGCTAATCAAGCGAAACTCTGGGGGTTAGACAATAGTCTCGGTAAGCCAAAGTCTGGTCAAAGTCGGAGGTGTCCACATGAACATGAGGAGGAGAGTAACCCTGGAAATATGGTGGGAGGGTAGGGAGGGAAAGGTCCAAGTCATAATGTCGGAGGTGGATGATTTTCGTTGGACTCTCGACTAAAATGCTCAGCTTCATGACCAAAGAGGGTCTAATCCTAGTGATGCGATGAGATCCTTAATTGAGGGATGGAGAAGTGAAGGAGGAAGTCGTAAGTAATAATCTCGATCGAGAGAGAGAGAGAGAGGTGGTGCGTGGGAGCAATTGCAAGAATAGACAAAATATAGAGACTCCCATTGAATGGGTAATCATTCCAAAGGTGTAGATTGAAAGAACATATTACGAGTGACATGTGGCACGTTGATGGTATTATTCCGAAGCTCCACGAAAAGACGTAGTTCAAAAAAATGGGAGGGTAAAAAATGAGGAACAGTCAATGGTCGACCTTCTGTAAGGGCCTGAAAGAGAGGATGGTTCCACGACAATAGTCATGAGAAACTTGCATCAAAAGATCACTAATGGTTGGTCCCTCTTTGCGACAACCAAGTATGTGATGATCATGGAGGCATCCACAACAAAGTGGTACGAAGATGTGGAAGTCACCTATATCTAACATATTTGTGTAGAAATTTAGGACAAACAAGTTATGTCAACAAGGGATCCATGAGTATCGGGGTAGAAGGACTACTCAAAGAATCGATACATCATGTTATGGTGGAAAATTCGGTGTAGGTTGGGAAGTGGTGACTATAGGCTTGACAAAGAATAAGCTCAAAATTCAAGATGGCAAGGATGGAGTAGTGGAGTCACTCATGGGAGATGGATAATTGCGGTCCACGAGCAGCAATTTGACCATGATCAAATCTTTTGGGTGCCATGGGCGATGATTTGGGTGTAGGAGAAGAGTTTCTTATAACAAAAATAGTAAAATGGAAACTATTAGTTCTTGAAAATATCAAGAAAGTTAAGAAAAACCAAGTGAAAATAGTACATGGTTACAACAATTGATCGATCAACACTTGATCAATTGGGCGAAGGCTAGGGTCTATCGTGTGGGTTTCTCCTAAGTTATGGCAAGAAGAAAGTTATATCACTACAAGAAAAAATGAGTTGTGGTCACGGAATGTGGCTACGGAAACCTGTGGCCACGATTATTCCGTGGCCACTAGTTTCTCGTAGCTACAATGGGTGGCAAAGTCTTTATACAAGAGTTGTGGCCACGACAAGTTCTGTGGTCACTTGTAGTGGCCACACAACTATTCTTCATGGTTAGAGAACTCTCGCGACGAGACTTCTAACTACGGCTACTGACCGACGTGTTGTGGCCATAGCCCAATTTTGTGACCACAAACCCCATATCCGTGAGCATAATTCTTTAGCCACAACTTATTTTCTTTGTAGTGTATAATAGTCTTCTATAGGATGAACGATACATATAAAACCGGTAGGTGCCATCCTATCAAGGTTAGGTGGAGAGAAAAACGACAAAGAAAAATTTTGATGGGATTTCACATAAATGCATCAAAAGATGTGTATCCTATAATGTAGTGCAGCATAAGGAAAGGTTATGTGTCTTATTCCGTGTCCTCTTAAAAAAATCAAAAGGAGACACCACTTTCAAATTTTCATAGCAAAGTAACGAGCCACTAATACCTTGTGATATTGCGTTAAGTCGGATAATTAACGATCGATAAAAAATCATATAAAATAGCAAATTAAATTCAAGTGATTAAATTTTATTTACTTGGCAAACCCAATATCGAACACAAGTAACAAATATTAGCTCAGGTTTAATTCAGACCACTTAGTCTATAGTTTTCAAGAGAAGAATATTTTGGGTATTTTTTTGTGCAAAGATGAAAGCAATTATGCAAAATGAACAAGGTTTCTTAAAGAAAGTCAATGCATCTTAGCTAATTAAATATAATGCCAATTAAGACCAAATTATCCAAGAGTTATTTTTCCTTTAAAACTTATTTCATGAACAATTTATAACATATTTCTTTGTATTTTTATGTTTTAAGATGCATGCGTGAAGAATAAACAAATATTTTGATCTTTTTTTATAATTTTGACACAAATAATATGCAAAACTAAAGAAACTTGATCATGGATTAGAATGATGTAAAAACAAGCCTAACCTACTTTTTGTAAACTTTTTCCTAAAATATGCTCTAATCGTGTGACCTAATGGGATGAAGAACACTCTATCGTTCTAACGAGATCAAGAACATTGAAATTCGAGTTCGGGAGCTCAAGCTATGACCGTTTTACGAGATCGGACCAGGCTCCATTACATATCTGAACCAAGACTCGGATCCCGGATTTCTCCAACACATAAAAGCAACTTGATCTTACCTAAATCCCTAACTCATAGAGCAACCACTTTCGCATCCCATCCCTCATCTGAAACCTCACTGTAGCGCTGTCGGAGCTCACAAGAATGCTTCGAATCGATGTTCTGAAGCCACCATCACGTAGAGGAGATCAAGGTCATCCTTGTGGACAGGTTCTTATCGTCAACGGAACACCAAAGTGACATTTCTCCATGGGCGGAAATACCGAGGAGACGAGTTTTTGAGGTACTATGTCTTATCTCCCTCATTGTTGTGGGTTTCCACGTGATTTTCATCCTATATGTTTGAATATTCGCAGAACCAGTGGGTTTTTGTGTAATATTGAATATATAATTGGGGTAAATGCATGGTCAGTCCATGGTAGATATGGTATCTGTGTAGTAGCGGATTATATAGTGTGAATAATATTGAAAATGAAGTTGTTTTCTCATTGATGGAAGGAGAGTGCAATGATTAATCGGGAGATTTCTATGTATACAGACCTCAAGGATGGTTGAGGCTTCCCCAGGGACATCATGTTCTCCATTACCCCCCTAGTATTTGTAGGCAGCATCTGTCGTGCGAATGAAGATGAGGCATTATTTGATTTTCTAGGAGGTTTGAACAACTCTAAGGATCCCTTGAAGAGTTTATCAAATGATCTTGGAGTCTTAAATTGAGTTCAATTTAGAACAACATCATGTTCTACACATGTTACCGATTGCTGAAAAGACATCACACATATTCTCTTATAAGATAGCAATTAGCGTAAATGCTGCCGAAAATGAAAGGGCTTTGATCGATGGACAGATCTAGAGGGGGGCATGGAGGGACACATGCTTCCTAGATTTTAGGTAATCTTCCGTATATTATTGATATATATGTTAAATGTATAGTGTTAGTTTGATTTTTATATATTAATCTAATTTATAAATTTAAAAAAAGTTAAAAATAGTAACACTATGATCTATTTCTATAATTTTCCCATTCTCGCCTCTTTCATCTGCGAAGATCTTTCTCCACATATTCTCTTTACACATCTCTCTTTCTACCATTCTCCTTCATCTATTTCTTTCCCTCTCTCGATCAAAAAAGGAGTGTATCTTACTTTATTTTATAATTCTATTTCTTTATAAGTTCTTTATTTTCAATGATGTTATGTATCTAAATATGTTTGAGTTTGTATCGATTGTATACTACTATTCCTGATACCGCATTTAATTTTCAAAGCTTATTTATGAAACAAGTTTCAAAATCTTACTACAATATATAATTATTTAAAATTTTATCACTACAATAAATCACAATTGAAGTAATAAATAATGGGACCAAAAATAATTAGCTATTGATTATTTCATTTGTCAAAAAGTATGGGATATTTTATCTATAAATTCGTCTGACATTATGTACAATATATTATCTATAATTAGAGTAGTAGCAACAAACATATCATTGCCACAAATCTTTATCAGTCTACATTTAACAATGAATGTTATATGACGATAATCTATAGTCGAAAAATTGTTAATATAGTTATAAATTCGATGTTTTAGATCATTGTTACAACATTTTTTTTATAATTCTATATTAATAGAAAGTGCTCCTACACTCTATATTAAGCTAATCCAACACATATTCAACTAAATTAAAAAGGAAAATGTTATTTTACCACAATATATACCTGACTTGTGGCAATGAAAATTTACCACAACATTGACCAAAAAGTTATCCGGCTTCTGGAAATTTAATTTTTGTTGTCGCGGGCTAAAAAAACCATCATCACACTTGATTTATTTCGAGTATATGAATTTTGATTTATTTGATGTCCATAATTATATATGTAATTAGAATGGAGCGGTTTTTCAAAAAAAGGAAGACCAAATCTTTTAGGTTGCGTTTGGTACGCTGGTTAAGATGGGTTAAACTGGTAGAGGGTAACCCGTTTTGGGTTTTGGTGTTTAGATAGAGAGTTAAAGTGGGGGTGGGTTAGAAGTGAGTTTGTTGTGACATGATTGTATTGAAGTTTGAAAAAAGTGAATAGTTATTGTGATGTGATTGTATTGAAGTTTGGAAAAGTGAGTAGAAGTGGAGTAGTTTATAATTTTTATATGATATGATGATATAATATATTATTTTTTGATAGGATTGATGATGTAAAATTAATATTTATTTTTTTTAAAAAGGAATAAAGTGGGTCCCATGCATGAGAGATGGAGTGGGTCGGGATTTTACCCCACCAACCGAACGCCTACCTTACATGTGTCCCATTCGCATAAAGGTAAAAATAAGGAAGATCAATCAAATTATGTCATTTTCTTCAACGTTATAATCACTCTTCTAGTCAGTTGGTAATAGAATAATCAACATATAAATGATTCTTTTAGATTGTGCCCCCTCTATAAAAAGTTTCTAGCTCCGTCTCTCCTCTGATCCCTCAATTTCTAGAGGTCCCTCGTTGGATGCTCATAAATGTGAATGTAGTTGATGACAGTAAGGAGGAAGGAGCATTCCTTGGTGTCTACGACGGGCATAGGGCTATGGAGGTTGCAAATTATTGCAAGGACCATATGTTGGGTATCCTTGAAGTTTTTTCCAGTCCCAACTTGGGTTGTAGCAAATTTGCCCATTCTGCAGGGGCTTCTTTGCTATTTTTCATCAATTGGACAGTCCCATTCCAGGGAACCAAAATCCCCAATCGGGGGTTTCTATTCCAGCGAGCATTGGCCACATTCGAGAGAGGGAACGACGCCCTAACTCCCTCCCATTCCAGCGACCAGCAGCAAGGGTTCTTGGAGAACCCCATCCTCTTCGTCTTCCTCCACGCGTGCGGGAGAGCGAGAGAGAAGCCGAGCGTCCGTGCTCGAGGGCAGCAGCAGCTGGGTCTTTTGAGAGCTGTGGTCCGGGTTTGGAGATTGAAGGTGTTGGGCGAGCTCGAGAGGAGCGGGGAGGTCGTTGCGGACGACCTCAAGGAGTCGAGCTTCATGTTCAGGTCTCCATCCGGGAGCCCACAAGGGAAGATACTCCATCTCCTTGTTTTGAGCATGTTGTTTTGGTATTGTTAGATACCTAGGGTAGTTAGTTACTTGGTGAGGAACTACCTATTGTGCTCGTGGTTGTACCTCGGTTTTGTGGGCAACAAAATCGGGAAGAACATTTGACTCCATTTGACCGTAGTGGAATCGTTGCCGGTCTTGCCCCGTGGTTTTTTCCTTGCTCATATCGAGTAAGGGTTTCCACGTAAAATTCTTTTCTTGTGGTGATTGCTTGTGTGCTTGATTGTGATTGTTGTCATTGAGTTCCCGTGTGTGGGACATATATTTGTGTTGTGCCATCTTTGCTGTAGGACAGTTTATAGGGGGATTATCCTGGGTTGATTGCATACTTTATCCCCAACAAGTGGTATCAAAGCTCAGGTTGAGCAATGGGCAAAGATGATGAGGGCATAATGATTAAGCTCACAAGTAGCAACTTGCAGATTTGGAAGGCCAAGATGGAAGACATATTGCATTGCAAGGATCTCCACGATCCGGTGGAGGGAGAGAGCGCCAAGCCGGAGAACATGTCCGCAGGAGAGTGGACAAAATTGAACCGAAAGGCCATTGGTACCATTCGTAAGTGGCTTGACATGTCCGTGTTCCATCATGTTGCCGAGGAGACGAATGCCAAGGAGTTGTGGGACAAGCTGTTCGAGCTTTATGATCAGAAGACCGCTACCAACAAGGCTTTCTTAATTAGCAAGCTTGTGAATTTGAAGTACATGGATGGGACCAAAGTGACTGAGCACTTGAACGATTTCCAAAGTATTATCAACCAGTTGACTTCAATGGGGTTGGTACTTGATGACGAGTTGCAGGCACTTCTCCTATTGGGTTCTTTGTCAGACAGTTGGGAGACGTTAGTTGTCACTGTAAGCAACTCTGCGAAGGATAGCAAGTTGACCATGGCTATGGTCAAGGGCAGTCTCCTCAATGAGGAGATTAGACGTCGCTCTTCGGGAGAGGCATCCTCCTCTTCACATGTGTATGCAGTTGAGAGGAGAGGAAGATCCAGCAGCAGAGGAGCGTCACAGGAGAGGCAGAAATCCAGAGACAAGTCCAAGGGCAGAGGAAAGTGTCACCATTGCCAGAAGCCCAATCACTGGAAGAGAGATTGCAGGGTTTGGAAAAGAGAGCAAGCTGAAGCCAAGAAGGATCAGAAAAAGGAAGATGGAAATTTAGCTGCAGTTGTGGCAGATGACAGTGCAGATGAGGTGATTCTCACCATCCAGGACCAGTGCTTGCATGCAAGGAGTGATTTGAAGTGGGTCATTGACACGGTCGCCTCCTATCATGTGACTCCACACAGGGAGTTCTTCACCACCTACAGTAGGGGTGATTACGGGAGAGCCTTGATGGGTAATGAGAGTTACTCTAAGATCTTTGGCATGGGCACCATCTCGATTCAGACGGATGTTGGGTGCTCAATGACACTCCAGAATGTTAGGCATGTTCCTGATGTGCGACTTAGCCTTATATCTGGCTCACAACTAGATAGTGAAGACTACCATATGAAGTTCGGTGACAACAAGTGCAAGATAAGCAAGGGTTATCTCATCATGACAAGAGGCAGCTTGTGTCACACACTCTACATGACTAGAGTGAAGGTTATGGATGGCAGTTTGCATGCTAGTGAAGCAGATAATTCAGATTTGTGGCACCGTCGGTTGGCCACATGAGCCAGAAGGGCTTGCAGCTTCTTATCAAGAGAGAGTTAATCCCCTACCACAATGACATCACTTTGTCTCCTTGTGATGCATGTGAGGTTGGGAAGAGCAGGAGTGCGTCATACAGAGTGAGATCCAAGGTGAAGAGAGACCTTCTACAGCTGGTTCACTCAGATGTTTGTGGTCCTATGGACACGGCCTCTTTGGGAGGCAACATGTATTTTGTCACCTTCATTGATGATGCATCTAGGAAGATGTGGGTGTATGTGCTGAGATCGAGGGATCAAGTGTTTGATTGCTTCAAGAAGTTTCATGCCATGGTTGAGTGCGAGACAGGAAAATTGTTGAAGTGTCTACGCACGGACAATGGGGGAGAGTACACCTCCCATAGCTTTCAGGGCTATTGTGTAGAGCACGGCATCAGGTATGAGAGGATAGAGCCAGGTACACCCCAACACAATGATCTAGCGGAAGGGATGAACAGGACCATTGTTGAGAGAGTTCGATGTATGCTGAAGACAGCAAAGTTGTCCAAGACCTTTTGGGCTGAGGCGGTTCACACCACATGTTACTTGATAAACAAATCTCCATCAGTTCCTTTGGGCTTTCAGATTCCAGAGTGTGTTTGGACAGGAAAGGACCCCTCATATGCTCATTTGAGGGTGTTTGAATGCAAAGCCTATGCATTGGTACCCAAGGAGCAGCGGAAGAAGTTGGATGACAAGGCAGTGCCTTGTATTTTTCTTGGCTATGGAGATCTGGAGTTTGGATACCGTCTTTGGGATCCAAGGAAGAAGACAGTCACCATGCACAGGGATGTGATCTTTTATGAAAACCAGACGTTGGCTGAGGACACCACTGAGAGTGGTGATGGAGATGAGATCTCCATGGATGATGATAGTGACGAGGACACAAAGCCCTCTCCAGTGCATGGTACAGGTGGAGAGGATGGGCAGCTAGAGTAGCATGAGCCAGATGCAGACCCCGCTGATGCAGGTCCAGGGGACCTAGGGCAGGGGGAGCAGCCTCATCCACATACAAATGCAGCAGAGCCTCAGGTCAGGAGATCTGAGAGGGCACGCCAGCCATCATCCCGTTACCCCACTTCTAGGTATGTGATGCTCACAGATGCAGGTGAGCCATACACTTTTGAGGACGCACAGATGCATAAGGACAATGGTCATTGGCAGAATGTAATGAATGAAGAGATGTCATCTCTCAAGAAGAATCATACTTATGACTTGTTGAGCTTCCTAAAGGGAAGAGAGCCTTGAAGAACAAATGGGTCTACAAGCTGAAGTCAGATGACAGCGGCAAGCAGGTGAAGTACAAGGTCAGGTTGGTAGTGAAGGGATTCAACCAGAAGGAAGGGAGTGGACTATGATGAGATCTTCTCCCCAGTGGTGAAGATGAACTCAGTGAGAATGGTGCTAGGACTTGTTGCTAGCATGGACTTTGAGCTGGAGCAGATGGATGTGAAGACGACGTTTCTTCACGGTGATTTGAAGGAAGAAATCTACATGGAGCACCCACAGGGATTTCAGGAGAAAGGAAAGAGAACATGATTTGCAGGTTGAGGAAGAGTCTCTATGGCTTGAAGCAAGCCCCGAGACAGTGGTACTTGAAGTTTGATGCTTTCATGGGAAAGCAGGGCTTCAAGAGGACTGCGGCCGACCCATGCGTATATGTTCGCCGTCTTCCCAATGACAAGTTGGTCATTCTTTTGATATATGTGGATGACATGTTGATTGTAGGTCATGATTCGAACTTAATTGCAAAGCTCAAGAGGGAACTCTCCAAAGAGTTTGAGATGAAAGATTTGGGAAAGGCAAGTCACATCCTTGGGATGCAGATTACAAGGGACAGGAAGAAGTACATGCTGTGGTTGTCACAAGAAAGCTATGTTGAACGCGTGTTGGAGTTGTTCAACATGAAGAATGCCAAGCCTGTCAGCACGCCTTTTAGCCTCTCATTTCAAGCTAACCAAAGAGTCACGTCCTTCTACTTCCGAGGAGAAAGCAGAGATGGACAAGATGCCATACCAGTCTGCAGTTGGGAGCCTCTGTATGCAATGGTTTGCACTAGACCCGACATAGCCCATGCAGTGGGCGTGGTGAGCGGGTTCATGTCCAATCCGGGGAAGGACCATTGGGAGGCCGTGAAATGGATCTTGAGATACTTGAGAGGGACCTCAAGTATGTTTCTTGTTTTTGGGAGGTCAGATCCCAAACTGTGTGGCTACACTGATGCAGATATGGCAGGCGACCTGGACCAGAGAAAGTCCACCTCAGGCTACATTTTCACTTTTGCAGGGGGAGCCATATCTTGGCAATCCAAGCTACAGAAATGTTTTGCTCTCTCAACTACCGAGGCAGAATACATTGCAACAGCAGAGGCTGGGAAAGAAGTGTTGTGGCTACAACGCTTCTTTGGTGAGTTTGGATTGGATGATAGTGAGCTGGTTGTGTTTTGTGATAGCCAGAGCGCTATAGACTTGAGCAAGAGTACCATGCTCGCACAAAACACATTGATGTGAGATACCATTGTCTGAGGATGCAATAGATCAGAAGCAGCTTATGTTGAAGAAGATCTACACCGATGAGAATCCTTCAGACATGTTGACCAAGGCAGTCACTCGTGACAAGCTTCAGCTCTGTAGAGAACTGAGCGGTGTCACCTCTTCTTGATCTTCATCAGCAAACGACACCTCCCCGTTGGGACTGGAGGGGGAGGTTGTTGGGTATCCTTGAAGTTTTTTCCAGTCCCAACTTGGGCTGCAGCAAATTTGCCCATTCTGTAGGGGCTTCTTTGCTATTTTTCATCAATTGGGCAGTCCCCATTCCAGGGAACCAAAATCCCCAACGGGGGTTTCTATTCCAGCGAGCCACATTCGAGAGAGGGAACGACACCCTAACTCCCTCCTATTCCAGCAACCAGCAGCAAGGGTTCTTGGAGAACCCCATCCTCTTCGTCTTCCTCCACGCGTGCGGGAGAGCGAGAGAGAAGCCGAGCGTCCGTGCTCGAGGGCAGCAACAGCTGGGTCTTTTGAGAGCTGTGGTTCGGGTTTGGAGATTGAAGGTGTTGGGCGAGCTCGAGAGGAGCGGGGAGGTCGTTGCGGACGACCTCAAAGAGTCGAGCTTTGTGTTTGGGTCTCCATCCGGGAGCCCACAAGGGAAGATACTCCATCTCCTTGTTTTGAGCATGTTGTTTTGGTATTGTTGGATACCTAGGGTAGTTAGTTACTTGGTGAATAACTACCTATTGTGCTCGTGGTTTGTACCTCGTTTTTGTGGGCAACAAAATCGGGAAGAACATTTGACTCCATTTGACCGTAGTGGAATCGTTGCCGGTCTTGCCCCGTGGTTTTTCCCTTGCTCACATCGAGTAAGGGTTTCCACGTAAAATTCTTGTCTTGTGGTGATTGCATGTGTGCTTGATTGTGATTGTTGCCATTGAGTTCCCGTGTGGGGAACATATATTTGTGTTGTGCCATCTTTGCTGCAGGACAATTTTAGGGGGGATTATCCTGGGTTGATTGCATACTTTATCCCCAACACCATATTCACACAACACTTTCAGAGGAGATTGGATGCATTATACCATATGAAGAGGACATAAAATTTGATTCTCTGGAGCACTGGGAGAAAGTCCTCATGAATTGGTTTGGGAAGGTTGATGTTGAAGTTGAAAATGCTGGAACTAATGCTACAGAGAGCAGCTTTACTTCTGCACATCCTATTGTTCCTAATACTGTAGAATCTATTGCTGTTGCTGTGCCTTTCATATCATTATGGCAAACTGTGGAGATTCGAGGGCTGTTCTTTGTTATGGAAAATGGCAAGGTCGATTGGCGAAGGAGAAGGCTTGATAGCATTGCAACATACCCGTCAATAACTTTCCAGCCTGAAACGAGAACGGATTAAACTGAGATGTTTTTCTTACTCACATTGGCTTGCTCTCTCATCACCATTACATTCATGTTCACATTGTTTACTCACCATTACATTCATTTCCAATACATGTTTTAGAACTTTTTGTTGCTAAATAAGATTTGATGGTATGCCATCCTACATTTATTGGTGCAATAAGTCAAGTTGTACCACTTATGCCTTTGTCTGGGTTGATCACTGAGTTGTAGACTTCTTGTGTCAATGTTATTGATAAGAATGTCATGTTGCTAGAGGGCACAAAAGGGATATGGTTGGTGATGATTAATCTATGATATTCATTCAGATGTGATTAGATGGGGATAACCAGTTGATATTCTCTTAGAAATTCAAGAATAAAACACTTATTATTGTTATGCTATTTGGGTAGTGAAGTAGTTGAGTAGTTATCGCAAAGGGAGGGGCATGCATCATTGGGGTCTGGTAGAAACTTAGGCATCAAGAACCCAACAATTATGTTAGTTGGGGGACGTGTTACTTGGCACACCGAGGAATCACCACATGGTATTCAGACTCAACACTTATGTGCCTTTAGCTCAGTGCTTTGAGAGCGGGCCAAGTAGTCTTGACTAGTAATCTGTGTTTGACTTGTTCACGTAGAGTTAACACTCGTGTACTGGCTGGTGGATGCCACATCGGTTAGTATTTCAGGTTGGATCATTAAGAGATGAGTTTCGGGAAATGTGGGTTCATGAAGTTGGGGATGAAATACAAGTCTCATGTGCATAAGGAGGATTGGGAAGGTCGTGATGAGTCATACTTTGATATGAATGATCTTAGTAATCGGTTCCGTGACTCGTGCCCTACGCCATCGTGGACTCTTCCACGTAAGCAGTGGAGTTGGAAGGTTCACGATGATTCACAGGTTGGTATATGACTTGGGAAATCAAAGCTATAGTTTGGTAATTGAAGCTAAGTGGACGTGTTGGGAACTTATTTATGATGCATTGTACTCCATCGCATGCCTACGGAGACACCTCAACCATAAGATATTCCTATTACCTTAGAGTCATAGTGTGAGTTCTCGCATAGACAAGCCCATAGATTATCCACGAAGCTTGGATTATCCATATCAAATGAGAATGACTAGAGTTTTTTTTCTTTGTGAGGACGAATTATCCAATTATTTATCTTACACACTTCTTTAGTACCTTACATGTTGAATTTTTTTATTGTACTAGGCAACTTTGCTCATAATGTACCTTCGCTTTGTATTCCACAGATTCTTAGAAACAACCTCAGCAGTGAGCGGGCGTTGTTTGCGTGGAGGTTCCTTTTTTTGTAGTTATATGATCTTCTTGTGGTACAGTGCTTGTAGTTAGTTTTAATTTAGCATTTTGAGAGCAGTGAGATGTACAATATATGTACGGACACACTTTTTGATGCACACATACAATATTTTCATAGACATGGATTGTAAATAATGAATGTTGGACACGTTATGAATGGAAAGACATTTTAAATTCCAACCTTGTTTCAGTTATTATCATGTGTTTCACACGTGGAATGTGTGTGTGTGGAATCCGTTTACCGAGCACCTAGATCCTAGGGTGACATACGTCCAATTTGCCAATCTATCCCCAAGTTAGAATAACTATGAATAGATCTGAGATTCCAAAACTTGCCAAAGTCCCAAGAGTTGTTATGTGAATCTTGGAAGCAGTTTCAAGATATACCCAGGAAGTGTCTTATTCATGGATTTTCGAAGAATCAGTTGTTCAAATCTTCTATTGGGGAATCATAACAGAGATTCAATCATTAGTTAGTGCATCGTGTAGTGGCACATAGTTGACTAGTTGAGCCATGATGCATACACGGCTTGCTTTATCCGAAGCCATGTCTTAATTTTCATCACTAAGATTCTACACTTCATGGGAGGCCACTTCCAAACTGCATGTACGTATCTCCACCAATTATTTATAGTGATTATGGAAACCTCATAGTCATTTAAATTCAAAATATAACTTTCTATATTGAAACAGAAATCTAGTTTATAAAGGGAATCAAAAGTGCATTGGATTAATGAATCCCGACAAGCTCTAGTATACACATTTAACATATGTTGAGAGACCGTAATCATGTTCAGCAGATACATCATACGATAGCCTGAGAAGTTTGTTTCCACTATCCTAGCACTGTTTTAAACCAAGGGTAGCATAATCTTTTGTACAACATGTATCATTCTTGGACAACTTCCAAAGAAGTTTTTCTCTCACATGGAAAGGGATCCACAACTCAAATACCCGATTAAATATATTGAACAAAAATAGTTTACCAATAAACTTGAATTCACAAGCTTACAAAACTTCCGTAGGATCTGATAGAGAATGATGATGATCGCTATTGAGCACATAGATCTTGAGTAGCTAGAGAGATTTGGATTGAAGATAGCTCGAGAGCATAGGATCACAAATAGAACTTGAATATCGTAGACAATAACACTCTCTCTTTTCTTTTCTATGCAAAGAATGTTCCTTTTCGGTTGTGTATCTCAACAATGTCCTGTAAGGTTTTGTTTATAGTGCTAGGCCTCAAAGAGTTGTGGGGACTTTTTAGAGCAAGCTGTTGTAAGTTGTGTCCTTTGTAATCATGCATTATGCTTGATTCGACTTCGCAATTTTATCTACACTTTTTGTTATTGAGCTTCTACCTGAAAATTAATCAAATTAGAAAACAAGTATACAACACAGTTGCTAGTAAAATCTAGATCGCTAACGATCTCCCTTTTTTTTGTTGATGAAAAACTAATATTTGTTTCTCAAACTTTAACTTATATTTCTTTTTGTGTATTTAATCTTTTCAATCTATATTCTTCCAAAAAAAACTTCCTTAATTTTTGCTTTTATGAATTCTCTCCCCCTTTTGTTATTATCCAAAATATATTTTTAAAAGGTTCTTGCTCCTCTTTGTGTTACTAAGAATTCTCTCCCTTATTTGTTTTCTTTCTCCATATTATTTTGGATTTTGGATCACCACCAGTTGACCTGGATCTCTGCATAGGTCCCTATCTTTCATTCGGAACAACTAAGGTCCCAAGTTTGTTTAGAAAACCAGACGGAGTGTGTCCGTAGGAAATATAGACAACTTGACCTAAATGCCCCTTAATCAAATGGATTTCCAATAACCCTTCCCCTTTCTATCTCCCTAGTAGGGATACGGATACGAATATAGGTATAATCATATCCTTATCCATTTTAAAATATGAATACAAATGTGGATACGAATATTGACGGATGTAAAAAAAGGTGATACCATATCCCTAAAAACGAATACGAATATAAAACGAATACGAATCTGATACGGATAAAAACAAAAAATTTAATATATTAACTAAAATATACATATTTAGGATGGTTTACACATAAAATATGTATATTATATATAGTAATTTCATAACAATTATATCAACATGGTGAATGTAATCATAAAATGGTGTTGCGCACAATTATAAATAAATAATGTTACTATGCTTATGTACGAAAATGAATATACGAATACGAATGCGAATATTAGCGAATGCCAATGTGATATCCATATCCGCGTCCTTTTTAAAACAAATACGAATACGGATGTTAAAATATGTACAAAACAAATACAATAGCGGATCAGATACGAATATATTCACATTCATTTTCATCCCTATCCCTACCCTACCCGAGCCCACCTCTTCCCCCTCGAAATCCTCGGCACCCACCACAGATTCCCTAACCCACACCTCCCCCCGACGAGGGATCCCCTCTAGCACCCAGGTGGATCACGACTCGACCTCCAACGAGGGCTCCCCTCTCACGAGCAGATGCACCGGGAACCACCCTCTCCTTCACGCAACACCCCCTCTCCCACTCTCCTTTGTCACGTAGCACCCGCGACCTCACGAGGCTCCACTCTGTAGCCAGGTGGACTGTGCCCTGATCTTCGACGAGGGCTCCCGTCCTTCCATGGGTGCTGCACAAATAAAAGTTGGGAACCCATACCATGATTGTGTCCATAGATGAGGATTCAAATTGTAAATTACCTCAGAAATAAAGAGACTTATTTATTTTTCAAAACCTTTACTTTAGAAAAAAAAACAGAGGATGCACTAAGTTGTCATAAACCAAAATCTCTTCTTAGATAGGCAGATCTATCAAGGTTTAATATTTTGGTAAATATATCCGCATGTTGTTCTTTTGTGGTTATTAAGTACAAGGAAGTTTCTCCTTCTAGAACACAGTCTTTTAGGAACTAATGTCTAATGTCAATGTGTTTAGTTCTTGAGTTAAATGCAAGATTTTTAGAAATTGTACAAAATTTTAACTTTTCAAATTTTAATTTGAAGTCATTTAAAACTGGCTAACATGCAAGAGATACAGATATATTTTTAGATTTTATTATTGACATAGCTACACAGTTTTGTTTCTTAAAAAGTCAGGAGACAAGCAAATTTCCAAAGAAATGACGTATCCCACTAGTACTCTTACTATCAATTCTACTTTTAATATATTCAACATCACTGTAAGATTCTAATTCAAAATTTAGTAATATAGAGTAATTCAAATTTTAGCAAAAAATAACGATAATGGAAGGCATTGACGAACATCGCGCATTGGCTTATTTACATGCGGCGCATGAATGCTTAGTGGCCAAAACGATGTGCCGCACGTCCAGCGTGAGAATGGCCGCCACGCCTTCCCCCTCAAAAAAATTTAGGATCTTTCTCGCAATAAAACCATCCTATCTTTAGTTATGAAAAGGAAAGGTCAAATCAATATTTTAGCCAACAAAATTTGCAAGTGATATTTAGAAGAGAGTGGGTGACATGACATCAACATGTCCATACCTTCCTACTAAGCATAGTAAACCATATCATGTTATATCGGTATCGACATGTGATCGATATATCGTCGATATGACAGATGCAAAAATATTTTCTTCACAAAATCGATCTGATATTGTCGATATAACGTCGATATATCGACGATATATCGTATCGACACGATACCGATACCGATATTACCTTCACTGCTACCAAGTACATACATGCAGTTTAATCATGAGATTAATAATCAAATCATCTCTATAAAGTGGAGATTGAACCGAAAATCTTACCGAAAAGATCGGATTTAGTTGAACCATAGAGTCAAACATGTTCAATCGAATGGTGATACTATCATTCTTTAGAACTGGATTAACCGAATCGGTAAGGAAACACAGTTTAACTGACTAATCAAATCGAAATGAATCGAAACATGTAAGTATACCTGAAATAGATATAACATACACAATTAATGTATATAGCTTACTATATATAATATTTTCTTTCAAGTAGAAATATAAAATGTTATACATATAAATATGTATAAAATATGTAATGTTCAACATGATTGATTTTGCTATTCAAAAAGAATTAGCAGTACAATTTGTTGCTCACTTGTCTCCTATTTCGACGTAATCCCTCTATTCATATATTAAATCAATCACAAGTTTGTATATGTTAAATCAATCACAATTCTGTAGTAAATACTCTACATAATAATAATATTTACAAATTATTTTGTACAAGATCCCATGATGAAATAGTTGGTTGAATCGGTAACAGTTTAACAGGTTTGAAATATCCATTTCAAGAGGCGGTTCGACCAAAACATAGACATTCAGACCGAATCGGTAACAACCGGCTAACTTGACTGATACAGACACTGTGCATTTGACGAAGATATCACATACAATTATAGATAGATATACAATTATACCTATATATTCAAATGAATACATAATTACATATACGAATATTTAAAACGTACTCATATGTATCTATTTAAAATTGGATAGACGAACATATATTAAAATTTAAGAATTTTTACACATGTATCCTTAATTTTTTGCATATACTACTTGTAACCGTTAATTCATATAAATTTCATGGTAGCGCCCATTTGCCAAAAATCAAGGGTATGAATGTTATTTTAAAAACTCTTGAGGATGTTAGTGTAAAAACACTAAAATATATCCATTTATTTTTACGTTTCAACGACGGTAGAAGGGATACAAATGAAAATGTTTTCCTCTAAGAAGCCATCCCAACAATTACGTTTCTCGGAGAGAGCATGCATGCAATATATTCGATATGAGAAAAATATACGTATATATACGCACACAGCCTCCTCTCGCCATCTCCACCCCCTTCACCCCCAATGTCTACGAGCTTCCGCCTCTATCCCATGACTCCGGTCATCTCCACCAATACCATGTCCAAGGCTAAGAAGGCCATCTCCGTCGCCGCCTCCCTCGCCGCCACTGCCATCCTCATCCGCACCTTCGTCAAGGACTTTCATCTCCGCTCCGCCGTCTCCGCCCTCATCTCCAAGTTCTATCCCGCCCCCTCTGCTTCCGCCTCCGACCTCACCATTGTCATCGAGCAGTCCTCCGATGGCCGCAACGTCAACGAGATCTACGGCCGCTTCCGACGCCTACGTCGGCTCCATTGCACCCCCCTCTGCCTGCCGCCTTCGTGTCAACAAGAACGAATCCGACAGCAACATGCTAGTCACTGTCGACTCCGGCGAGCAGGTCGTCGAATCCTTCGAGGGGGTGCAATTCAGGTGGCTCCTCACCTCCCGCAAGGCCTCCCCGGAGAGCCCCGAGGTGAGGGTCATCGAGCTTTCCTTCGATAAGAGCCACAAGGACGTGGCGCTGAGGCAGTACCTCCCGCATGTCGTCAGCAGGTGGTGGGCTATCAGAGAGGGCGAACGCCCCCTCAAGCTCCACATGCTCCGTTACGAGACGTGGTACTCCGTCGACCTCGACCACCCGGCCACGTTCGACACGCTCGCCATGGAGCCCCACCTCAAGCGCGAGGTCCTCGGGGACCTCGAGAGGTTCGTCGGCAGTCGCGAGCACTACCGTAGGATGGGGAAGCCGTGGAAGCGTGGGTACCTATTCTACGGTCCTCAGGGACAGGCAAGTCCAGCCTCATCGCCGCCATGGCTAACTACCTCAAGTTCGACGTGTACGACCTGGACCTCGACGAGGTGCCCAACGCCTCGGTGCTTCGTACTGTTCTCGCTGCCACCACTAACCGGTCAATACTGGTGGTGGAGGACGTGGACTGTCACGCTCAGCATGCAGAGCCGGAGAGGGACGTGGAGGTTGAGAGCATGGTGGAATACGGTGAGGGTGTGACCTTGGCCGACGTGATGAGCTCCGTCGAGGGGCTGTGGTCGAGCTGCGGGGAGGAGAGGATCGTTGTGTTCACGGCGGAGCAGAAGGAGCACGTGGACCCGGCGGTGCTGCGGCCGGGGAGGCTGGACATGTACGTACCCATGTCCTACTGCACACCTCGGGGGTTCCGGACGTTGGTGGCGAACTACCACGGGATCGACGACAACCCATCGTTCACCGCCATTGACAGGCTGCTTCTAGAGGTGGAGGCGACGCCGGCGGAGGTGGCGGCGGAGCTGACGAGAGGGGGCGACTTGGAAGCCGTGCTTGCGCACCTCGTGAATTTCCTCGAGGAGAAGAAAGGCGACCCGATACTGCGCGTTCTCTGAGGAGGTCCATCGATCGCTTTTGGAATATACGGCCTCGTCGATTTGGCTCTAATTGTTGGGATCAGGCTTGAGTTAGGTTGCGAGTCTCGTCTCTGGAGTTGATTCCCTCGTATGTTTTTTCGTTTACATTTTCATCGAGTCTGTTGTGATTAATTTCATCGAAATATGTCGGAGGTCCGTTTCTATGAGTTTTCTACTTTCTACCTGAGCTGTTTGGTTGCATATTTGGACATGGTTGGGTTGGATTGGGTGGGCTGGGTGAATAGTAAATTGTGAGGAGAGAGTACCCTTGTGAATAGTACCCAACCCAATTCAACCATGTCCAACCCTGCAACTCTCATCCGATCTCCTCCGAGGGCCGTCAGATAAGCATCGAGCGGCTCTCCTTCGTTACAGTATGTGCTGTAATAATATAGGATCATACTCCTCCTAGGTCCTCTCCTGTACGTTAGGGAATATCTCAACCGTTTGACTGTTATTGAATGGTCCAAGTTTGTTCGATTCCTTGGGGGATGGGACAATGAACGATCTTAAAGAAGATGGGATTTTTATTGGAAGTAGACTGCTGTAGAGGTTTCTACAACATGGCTGTTGTAATGGTTTTTTTGCAAAAACTTCTTGAAAATTCATCTGTGTATATTAAATCTATACGGTTGGATTTTCACAAAATTTTTGCAAAACAAAGGAGAAAATAGCCATTACAGCAAACCCTGCTCTAGAATCCTCTATAATAGAGGATTTGCTTCCATTTTTGTTACCCTCCAATGGCTTGTCGTTGGAGAAAAGTAGACTTGGGCATTGAATCGCGAGTATCCACTGGGGTTTTGGATACCAAACATATTTAAATGAGATATTTACATCATAATTTTGATTTTGAGTAATTTTGTAGTTACCTCAAAAATCCCCTACAATTATGAATTACATCTAGGATCTTGAATAGTACTTATCTCTTACACTCATAACCCCATATTAACTTCATCTAATTTTCCATTAGCTATAAAAATATGTTTAGATATTTTACAATTTATACCCTTTATGTTCCTGTTATTTATGAAATGACCACTCCTCATCTTCCTCCAACCAACAGCCTCCACCCCTTCCTCCTCCAGCCAGACAAATCCCCTCCCCCACCGACCTCCTCCTCTTCCTCCCCATGCCGACAAACTCCTCCTCCACTCCGCCGGCCTCCACCATCGTCGAAGCGCTAGCAAGAACCCACCCACACCTGTGCATGCAAGCACCCCCGCCACCAGCCTCCACCACGCTCGAACCCAACCTCCATACCATCGTCGCCCCTCCAAGCACTGCCTTTGCCAAGAAGCCCGAAGTTCCCCTGCACCCCGCCGACAGCGTCGACCATGCCCAACCCCAGCCTCCACACCATCGTCGCCCCCTCCCCAAACCAACGCCCCTTCCCCCCTCGATCCGCCCCCGTCAGCAAGCTCAAAGACCCCCTTCACCACTGCCTCTGCCAGCAAGCTTGAAGCCCCCCTCTAACCTCAGCCTCCAGTATCATCGCCCCCCTCCCTACTCCCAACCTCCACCATCGTTGCACCCCTCCCCACGGCCTTCGTCAACAAGAACAAACCCATACCCCCAATGGAAAGCTTGACCCCCGCTAGTAAACCCCCCTCCCCCCACCTCCTCTGTCAGCAAGAACCCCCTCCAGCAACCCCCCACCCACCGCTTGCAAGCTCGTCTCCTGCAAGAATGTTTTTCCTTTTCCTTCTTTTTATGTTTGGTTAATCCTAACCCTTATATCGTGACTTAGTTAGATTAACTCACTTATATGGTTGAGTTGAAAAACTAAACTAACAGAAGGCTATGCGTGTAAAACGGAGCATTTATTAAGGGCCATATATGTAATTCGTGATTATAGAGGGATTCTGGAGTAATTACAAAATTACTCAGATTTATGGGTGTAAATATGCATATTTAAATTAGGCTCGGCTGATTTTAGACTTTAGCTCGAAAAAGTATGGGCCTAACCGGACCTGGAAATAAATGGACTCGAGCTTGGATATTGATTGTTTAAAAACCATC
>JAZKJV010006605.1:0-175000 GCA_037367405.1 Ottelia alismoides | reverse complement strand
AATCCAAAAATTAAGATCCTTTTGTATAGTTTTATTCCAATACTTTTTGGGTCTTCCTCACCCTCTCTTTAGCAGTCTCAACATGCCAAGACTCGCATTAAAAAAATCAAAAAAAAATTGTTGTTTTGCTTCCTATGACCTAATGAAACGGTTACGGATATATCCGTATCCGATCCGTTACCGTATCCGTTTTATACAGATTATGACATCCATATCCGTTTAAAATGGATAGTGATATGGATATCGTTTTGATATCCGCAAACATCTGTATCCATATCTGTATATATGTTTTCATATATAAACATACTCATAGATTTATTTTTAACTTTATATAATATAATTCTATAAATTCTTTTACCTTATTTATATAATTTTTATAATATAAAAGTATTTAATAGATTTATATCATGTGTTTTTCATCCCATTCATATATATTTAAGTCGATTTTATAGAGTATTTCTAACATTACTCTTATGCGATCAATATCCGTTTTACTTCCATATCTGTTTTTAAAGAATATGGTAAGATACTTTTAATATCTGTTAATATCCGTATTTGCATTCATATTCGTATTAAAAAACGAATGAAGATACAGTATTACCTATATCCATATCAATATCCGTCCGTTTGCATCCTTATCCAATAGGTTCGAACCGCATTTGATCCATATTTCATACACGTGCATGCAATATGCTACATCATACATTTACTTTGCTACAAATACATACATGCAATGTCTAAAAATAAACCTTTTAAAATTAAATGTGAAAATAATAATTAATTATATGGATTGCTTACTTATTTCCTATCATATTGTGATGATGGTAACTTGTTGGTGGCGGGTGGTTTACTTAAATGGGGATAGAGAAAAAAAACCCAAAATGAGTACGGCTGAAAAATATTTTCCAGACTAGGTCTATATCGACAAACCGTTTGTCGCTTCGTGTTCCGTGCACAGCAAACGGTTTGTCACGCCACATGGACGGACGAGAGGGGGCAGGGATTTCAAATTTTTGCCGTCCACGTGGCGCGACAAACCGTTTGCCGCACGTGGAACACGAAGCGGCAAACGGGTTGCCGATATATGCCTATTGTGGGAATAATTTTCAAGCCATCCCCATTTTCGAGAATATTTTTCAAACTTAATACCCCAATGGAGATTAACTCGTTGGTGGCATGGAAGCATCATTTGCTCCGTTGGAGGAAAGTGGCGATCTTGCATAAGGTAAGGTACGAAGGGAGAAGCGATGCTCATGAGGGAAGGAGAGCGATGAAATAGAGTTGTCAACATATGTGGATTCAAAGTCAAATGGATGGAACCATTAAAAGTTTTTATGGAAATTTAATTTACGAAGGGGACGGAACTTCGCTAAAAAGAAAATTCACCTAAGACAATGTATAATTTGAGTATTTTCTTGTCATATTTTCAGATGTTAAAGATATAATCATGTATATAATTTTTTTGCACATCGTCTTTTGTACTTATGGTTAATAATAAATATCATATTTGTTGTTAAAAGTTCATATAACGACGATTTTCCATCGAGATATTCGTTAGTATTACTGGTACTATTGATCATTGTTTTAGAAACGACTAAAAGAAAAGTAACCAATAAAAGTTGTTATATGATTAGTTGCATGGAGTAAAGTAATGAATACACATTTTCGTTCCGAATTTATATAAGTGAGCAACGAATAAGATTCATTATTATATATTTTATTTCGAAAAATATGACAATTAATGTCAAATTATTCGTTATCTGAAGCTATCTTCGTTGTAGTGCTTGCGTTCATGGAAACATGGAAGATGAAGAGTCAACATAACTTGATAGTATACCTGAGGCGAATTAGTATATAAATAATTTCTAAGAATTTCCGTTTTATCTAATAAATATTTTTGTCAAAAATGGATGGTTGAACTGTTAACTGGGTTCAACTAGGTCAAACAGTTCAATCGGATTTTGATTAATTTTTATTTCCAAAGTTAAAATTGGATGGTTGAATCGTTTTCCCCTGATTCTTGATTTAAGTGGTTGAATTGGTCAATTCTGTTCGGTTTTAAACGCCCATAAAATAAAACAATAGGTATAACAATACAAGTGGATGAAGAAGAAAAAGAAGAAAATAAATGAAGAATGAGATAAGTGAGAATCATGGTTAGAAAAACGGCCTCGAAGCCTTTCGAAGGGAATCCGACCACCGCCTACAACGAACAAACCCTCCCTTCTATGGATTGTCAGTTTGGGCCGACCGCTCCAAGCTCAGCTCCTTAGTTTTCGGCGAGCGTTGAGTTAGGTCGGCCCGATCCAACGCTCATCTATATAAATAAGATCAAAGAAATATAGTTATTTGACATGTAGGGACATCGTTATTAGCATAGTCTACAATGAGGATTCCAGAGGCTCAATCAACCAATCAAAGATGTGACACATCTATCTTCTATACAATATATTAAAGTTGGGTTCCTTTCCCAGCTTTCAAAAATTCAACATGTGGTACTCAGTTCGCTCCTTTAGTTGATCTCTCTTGCCCCCTCAATCAACCACTCTCTTTCCTCTCATTCTATAATTAGGATATCATCTCAATCTCTCTTCCCCTCCTTTAAAATGCATCCTTCATCATCCAAATACCTTGTCAAGGCATCTGATTTTGAAATTTCTCTATCAGGATATCGATCAGTGAACGATTCGTCAATGCATCTTCTGACAGGTTCGTATTGTTTTCAACGAACCATTTGCCGATCTGCGAATGATTCGATGATTCAACCGACGAACCATTCACCAATTATCAAATGGTTCCATAGTAATGTATCTAAAGATGCTCTATCAGCAAACGATTTACAGATCAATACTTTGATAAGAAATCTTAAAATCAGATACCCTGACATGGTATTTGAGTGATGGGGATATCATGTCTGGGAAACAGACCTGGCCAACGGGTTGGGGGCCCACCCGCCTAGCCCGCTCATGGGCCGGGCTTGGGCTTCGAGATTTAAGCATGGGTCGGTCTGATCCGGCCCGTAAAAAATAAAATATATATAAATATATGTCAAATTATACATGTATTAATATGATATGCTTTAAGTTTTTCATTTGTGACACTAGTTTTAAATAAAAATTCAATAGTTTACATGTCAAGTAACATATAAACTACATACATTAGTTATACAAAGTATAGTTGGTATTAATAAAATCATTTATATGTATTAAATACCATTAAAAAATTAATAGAAAATGACCAAAATGGACCATGGGTCGATCCATAGATGAGTCTTGGTCAATGATTTTTTAACCTCAGCTCGTTCGACCCATGGGCCGGTCCGACCCGTAATTTGGCCAGATCTACTGGAAAATCCTCTCGCACTTCCTGCCACTCCCTCTCGCCGAATGACTTAAAAATGAAGTTATTTCTAAGTGCCTTTCCGTCAAAAGTTTCTTCATTCAAGGTGTTGTACATTTATATTTCTTTTAAAACTATCATATTATATTTCTTTTTATTTTATTGCTGATATAAGTTATGAAGTACGTGTATATGATCTATAATTATGCTATTATTTTATTTCATATAATTCAAAAATATTTCTTTATGGAAGATTTAATTCCCATGAAACTTCACTGTGGTACTAATTTCAGTAGATGCATCAAATATACCTTTATTGTTATTTTTTATCTATTAAACAAATAAATTGAGATGGATTATAATGTGGAAGTACAAAACCAGTAAAAAATCTACAACCACCTTCCATGTTTTCTCATTTTAAAATTACAGAAAAAAGATCAAGTGGTGTTCAAAACTAAGATAGGAATACGTTTTGCGAGTTTCAATGTCCGTAAGGTATCCCATTTCGTTTCCGTATAAATACGGATAAAAATATGGTAAGATACGTATCCATGTTCGTGTTTGTCTATTTGCATCCGTGTGCCCAACACGTTGAAGTCAAATTTGAAGTATTTAAATGTTATGGTGCAAATGAGTGCCCAAAATTACATGACAGTAAAATACACTTTGTTTATATCCTTTAATTAAACTAAATAATATCATCACAAGGTATAGCTTTTCAATATTTTATTGCAAAGCAATTACAATTTGTCATTAATTATAAATATTTAAAGGCACTAAAATTATTTTTAATTAAATATATCTTTCTTTAATTAATGGTTTAGAATGTTAAACCACGTGAAACCGTCCGGTCCAACCGTTTCGACCAAGGAACCGGACCGATGATTATCTAGATTTTACTGGTTCGATTCAAATAGTGAACTAATGCCCTTTGAATTATCATGTATATACCACTTACTAACTAAACCACAACAACTTCATGTCACAATTGATCCCTAAATATTGTTATTTTATTGTTAAGCTATATAATACTTATAGTATTTAATGTTCTGTATGTTAAAATATTGCGTACATATTGTAAGATGTTTAGGTTATGCATGCAATTTTAATAGATATATGTAAAAGCATGTATATCATATAGGTATTCGGATAGATATTGCATATATTATGTATCTGTCTATATATATTTTGTTTATTTTAATTTTGTATATGATTTTATATTTATATTTATTTATTTATAACACGTGTACATGCAACTATTTATACATACAGATAATATTATTTTAAAAAATTGTATACTAATATACTCACAAATTTATAACTTTGTTATCTATTTATGGATCTTTGTAAATATATTTATTTGTATTTTTATTGATTTCATCAACTATTTGAATGTACTAAAATTTATATTTTACATGTAACTTTTTTATTCCAACTTGATCGGCCAACTCAATCACTTTTTCCTCATCAATCCAGTTTAATCCTCTACAAAAAAATAACAACATCATCATCCGGTTAAAGCAGTTTTATTCTATGTTCCAATCCAATTCGACCTTTTCGATAAGGTTTTCAGTTCGATCTCCGGTTCAGTTTAAAAAACATTGCTTTGTAGTAGTATGTTGTTATACCACCCCTCCTCAACCACTATTTTATCTTAACTAGATGCCTTTCTCCCTCCACCTTTTGTATACATACATAAGCAGTAACATACGATGTCGTATAATTGTGTTATGGTAAAAATAAATATGGTAGTGGACAAAAGTTTTTTTTAGAGATTTTCTATATCTAGACTAAAAGCAGACGGAGAAAAATTGAGAGTTGCACTAAAAAGTCGACAACCAACGTAAACCCGTCGAAGATAAATTCTTATAATATTGTTTTAAAAAATATTATTTAAGAATTTACCTCAAGATAATCAGATCTCCTCAACATGGATTTAAGCAAATATTTAGATCTGAATGAAGGTAAAAGATCATTTAGCTGATCTACTTAACGGTGGAAAAAGACTTTTTTTGTTGTTGTGATATCTAAATTAAAAACGAGTGATTATGTTTCTGAACTTGAAATTATACTTGAGGTCGTACACTTATTAAAATATAATATTATATCAATGTAGATGTAGCCATGACATATAATTATACCCTAAGATGAATAATTATACCTTAACATATAATAATGTTTTCCACCTAATGAATCCTCACCAACACTCTCACTCTAACTTTATATGTATTTTTAGCAAAAGATATCTTATTTTATCCTTCATCGCGTTTTAAGGTGATCAGCTACTCATTACTCTTACAACAACCTTTATATAACTGCGGTATATCAATTTCAAGAGAGTAGAGCACGAGGATATCTTAATTTACCTTCAGAGATCTTATGATCTATGTAATAAATAAAATAATAAGAAAATAGCTATCGTGGATTATTAAATTACAAGGAATAAATACATATGTCTCGATATAAGAAAATAAATCTAAGTTGTGACGTCAGATCCAGATACTTAGCAATGGCATATCCATCACTTATGATTAACATTAGAAATGTAAAGCAAGAAAAAAACTGAATAAAAATGTATTTCCAACAATATATATAGAGAGAGAAAGAGGAATGATCATATGAGAGCAAAAAAATATGAGAGCATGAGAGCATGCATTCTGGACCACATGATGTTTTCTCTCTCCTAATCTTCTCTCTCCTGGTTGGATCATGTGGTCCAGAATGCATACTCTCATGCTCTCACAGGTTTTGGCTCTCATAGGATCACTCCTCATATATATATATTCATAGTTCCCAACAATTTATACAATAAACAATTTATAACAGTGTGATCAACGTTAATAAAATTTACATGACTAAAAACTATAGAAATGTGAAGCTATATAAAGTGATCTACAAGAACAAAATGTATAGCTCTACCAGAAGCACATACTCTAAACAATGCAACAAAACAAGAGCAAGTCTAATCCCAAGGCCGCTCCCAAACACGACAACACTAGCAACACCTATTGGATCCCACTTGCAAGATATCTTATGCTCGGAATCTTAAGTTAGTGGAAGAGTTGATCTGATTAGTCCTTCTTTAGAGTCTCGAAGAAAGGCAACCAGATGATCATGTCAGTATTGGAGTCATAGTCAATCTTCATTTTAGTTCATTAAAACTCTGCTAACAATTTTCTGACCATTCAAACCTCATGTCCTTTCTCGTCATCCAATAATGAATTTTTTTGAGAAGGCATATTAGATAGATGTGAATCGTCGATAGTATCCAGCCAAACCAAGAGCAGCAAATCTCAAAAATATTTTTCGACTGGATCTAGTTCACTACATGAGCTTACCTGACACAAGGAAATGAATACCTTAGAATGAGTACAACATTGATCAAACGGGACTGCACCGGGTATATCCTTATGATAAAGGGTGGATCTTCAATTGAGTGTGTCACCCACTGTACAACTGTAGACTGGGAAAATCGAAGGTACATATTGGGTTGGGTAGGTCATCCCACCGTTCGGGCATCGAGAAAATTCGTAGGAGTTGTTGGACCGAGACAATGGTCAACTAGGATCCACTAGGACCACAAGAGATACACGTCATTCTTGAGTATACTACTCCTCTAAGCACAACTAGACGAGCTGAACCCGAGCAAACCAACACATGCTCGGTTTGATTCGTTTGGCATACTTTAAGGCTCTGATTCGGTTTGGCTCGATAAAATAAAAATGATAATCAGGTTCGGTTCGGCTCAGGTAAGGTTCGTACGTAAAGGTTTGGTTTGGCTCGTTAAAGGTTCGTTTAAGAATAAATGTTGTGCAGACATTTCTGTTCAAAGGGAAAAACGCAGCCGTATGGGAGGGTCTTGTGGGGTTTCGGGAATAGGGAATATGGACTTAGAGAGTGGATGACTGCATGGGTTTGGAAAAATAAGTAAATAGTCATTATGTTAATATAGAATGTATTTTTTCCTTACATATACAATATGTATGTATATATACTTTTATGTATGTATGTATGTATGTAAGTGTATATACAATCGAACTTTTAATCAACCGAACCTGAGCGAATCTATGTTTTTGAGATTCAATTTGTTTATTTAATCGAGCCCATGTTCAGGTTCGATTCGTTTATTTTCGAATCGAATCCGAATCGAACTTTTAGAGAACCAAATCTGAGCGAATGTCAAACCTGAGAATTTTCTAATAACCCTAGAATAACACAAGCAAACCGATATTCACAGCCTTCATTTCATTTATTTATTATTCTCGTCTCAATAGGACAATGATTGGGAACTAATTCGAAATCTTTACCATACCGATTTTTTTATAGATAAAACGGTTCATAGTCATTCATCATAATTACGAAAGCTGTGATAGAGTTTGATACAAAACATCCAAAACGGGTGTAAGCAACCCACCCGTGGTCCAAAATTACATCAAGAAGATTATGCCTGAGGACAAAAAGTAATCCAACCTCCATGTACTTCAACAAGGCTAAATCGCCCAAAATAGACTTGGACCATCGTCACCATCATAGCGTTGCACATCTTGAAGGATGGAACCAGGGTCGTAGAGATTCCGATCACCCCCTTGCTACGTTTCGAAGATCTGGTCCTGAGGGTCACACCGGGGCTATCCTTGACTGGATGAACAAAAGGTAGGCACAAAGCTGCATAATGTTAGTTCATAAGCCGAACTCCTGTTAACAGACATTGAGAAAAACACAATAATTTCCATGCAAAATTTAGTGATGATCCTATCTAGACTCCGTTAGATTGTTCCATATATCTCTGTCCATAGTACCCAATCTAGTTTTGCAAATGATCATTGCTTCCAAAATTATTTTTCGTTTGACGAGAGGTATGTCATCAAAGATGAGGCGACACCGACTCTTCCAAAGTAGCCACCAAGTGATTTTAAAGCATAGTAGTCTCCAATCCTTCTCTCTCAAAGTAGTGGTAGAGTTCACATTAAGCATGCTTAACAGATCCTGGAACTTTGGTTCAAGACAGCATGAATGAAAGAAATCTCTAGTTACTTGACAGTCACTGAAAAGGTGTTTGTAGTTTTCCAGATCTTGATTGCAAAGATAGCATCTGTTTACCCATGGAATTCTCAATTTTTCCAAATGATCTTGTGTTGTAATTTTATTGTGCGCCAATAACCATATGAAGTAGTAAGCTCTTGGTTCCAGTTTCCATTTTCTAAAGTTTTCATAGACTATGGATCTGCTACCCCCATCTGTAAGCAAGTAGTATAATTGTTTTGTTGTTGAGTCCCTTTTGCTGAGTGAAGTGATAGGAAATATTGTTGAGTCAGCGTCACCCCTGTGTAAGCCCGCGAAGATATTGTTTAACGCAAATTTTAACTTATCTCCCTCTCTCGACAAGGCTAAAGGTAGTTGGTTTTGTAATGATTTAAACCAGTTGAATCTAGCCCGCCAAGATTTTAGACCTCTATGTACCGATATCAAACGCTTTTTAACATATGGTAACAACAGGGGGAAGGATTGTTCAAGCGAAGGAAAACCACATAGTTGGTCCTTCCAAAGTGAAGAATGAAGGCCATCTCCAAGTTTCTTCTTGAGTACAGGTAGAAGAGATATGAAGCCCTTAAGAAAATTGAGGAATGAAGTCTAATAGTCCCATTACCGATTAGATTGGTTATCATTGATCGAGGTGATCAAGTCAGACAGAAATTCGGTCGACAAAAATAAGAAAAAACTTGAGGAATGAAGTCTAATAATCCCAAGTAACCAAAATATGTATATATAAAGAAATTCTTGAAAATGAAGTGGATTAAGGTCTTCGTACACATCCAAAGTTGTAAAGTTTAAAGTTGTAAAGTTTAGGCCTAGTTTCCTAAAAAAAGAAGGAAAAGATCGGGAAGAAACAATATTTATGAGATTTCCCAAAAAAAACTTATAGATGAACTCGAATAAAAAGATTATTGAAAAAAATTGTAAATTTTATCGAGTATTTTGATACGTGCAAATATATTTGAAAAATCAATTCAAAAGGTTTTTAGAATATCTTTGAGATATTTTGGGAAAAAATATAGATTTTTGAAAAAAGTTCTCTTCAAAATTTCTCAGTTTTAAATGTAATTTTGAATGCATGTCAATGTTAATACATCTCTCCATGGTAAAGCTCTTTTTGGACTCACTCATTCTGGAATCTTCTCTGTCTCCTCTTATTAACCCACCCTTCGATCTTACCTTTTATCTCCTCCGATTGGCCATCTCTTTGGACTTATTTGGTTATCAGGTTTGCTCTGGGATAATTCATTCATGGATTGGAATTCCATCACAAATCAAGGTGGCATCACATTCTTTATTCCAACCTTCTCTAATCCTCCTAATCATCCAAACAGTTACCAATCACAACAGGTTAATCCAACCCAACCCAGCTACTAAACAGATCCTTTGAGTCCGCTATCTCTCTTTTCTGTTTTTTTGGGCTTTTAGGTCTTTTTGATGATCCGTTTTGTCTTGCCTCTCTTTTATACTAATCCACGACTTGCAATTCTTCTTTATGTGTACTGTAAGGATTTTTTTCTGGTTAATGGGGGAGGGGGCTGGAAACCTAGTCATTAGAGTGAAGCTCACTGCTTCAACCACTAGACCATTTAAATGGATTTGAGAATTTCGTTTTTCTTCTACCATGCTTATTTCTTTTTTACCCTCATGTGGAGAGGGGAAAGATTGTGCTTTGAAAATGGAATAAACAAAAACTAATTTTTATTCTTGTACGAACACCCTTTGTTATATTTTATGATCACCCTTCGTTATGAACATCAAACAATTTAGATTCAAGGGGTGAATATGTGAACCACCTCAAGGAAATTGATCTAAGGCAATGTATAATTTATTTTTTTTTCATATTTTTCATAGTTAAATATATATATTTACTTTTTTAAATTCGTAACGAATAAGGGTACTTGTTTCAATATTTCTCGCAACGAATCATATAACAACGAGTATTCGTTGATTTTTCTTCTAATAGTTGCTACAACAATTAATATGAATTTTAATGAATAAAACAATGAAAAATCATCGTTTTATGAATATTTAACAACAAATATGACATTCATTTCTAATTATAAGAATAGAAAATGATTTGGTAACGAATTTCGTTCTTGCTATTCAAAATTGATATATCACCTTGAGACTACCAAAATTGATAAATCCACTTTCTTACTTAGTAGGACAACACTTCGCAAGACTACCAAAAAAAACTTATGGAACAAGTTGATTGACAAAGCTTTAAAAAGAGTAATAGCTTTGATGGAGATTCACCTCCCTATCTCCTCAAGGTGCATCTTCGCGAATGTGGCTCTAACACCTATACTTACCTATACTTGATCCATCTCGTTGATTCCAAAATATGTGATTAAAGTGTTTGATAATATTAGAGAAAACTTCCTTTGGAATGGCAACTAAGACAAGAGAAAAATATACCTTGCAAAATGGGAAGCCATTTGCAGACCTAAGCCCTTTGGTGATGGACTTTATCAACATCAGAGCCTTTGAGTTGGCTTCCCTTGCAAAAACTTACAGAAGCTTCTAAATGTTGGCACATGTTCGACGCCACTTTGGGTCTCACCCATAGGACGAAACTAAGGGAAGCTAGGACTGAGTATTCACTTTACCCATGGTTTCAATTATTCATAATAATTGTTGTAAAGCAAAAGATATCATATTATATGGTATTCATGCGATATCAGCACTAGTGAGCAATTACCTTTCTAGCACTTGAAATTATAGTACCAAGAACCATTCCATGTGAAACGTCCTCAATCCTATAAACTAGCTAAAAATAAAAAAGCTATCATAGCACAAGCACTCACTACAAGGGAAGCTTCTTACAACTGGTCTAAATCCCTGTGAAATAGACTAACCTATATGTCACCCTCAGAGGGCAAAAGATTTATAAACAGATATATGCAGATCATTCCTAAAGAGGCTTCCCACACCTTCCTATTATGGGGCAAGAGGTTTTTTTAAACAAAATATGAATGAGGGAATACCCAATGGAGGTATCACCAAGCAGCGGATCGTCTGCTGTGATTTCTCATGCTGTAACGCAGGAGAACCGTCGGATGGGAGATGGACGGCCCTGATAGGGGGTTGGGGATGGTGGACCGCCTATCAGGGTCGCCAATCTTGCATCCGACGGTTCTCCTGCATTACAACAGGAGAAACCATAGCAGACGATCCTCTCTTGTATCACCAACCTTTGTTATAAAATCATATGGCAAATCAAAGCCCCCACCTAAGAGTGTCATACTTTTGTTGGGTCTTCTTTTACAACAAAATCCTCACTCAAGAAATGATGAAAGAAACAGGTACTAATTAGAGAACTCTATTTATTATTTACTTAGGGATTCTGAAGAAGTCGTGTCCATCCATCGCAACGTCCTCCTACGTGGGGTTTCGACTCGTTCGTTCACTCAATTCTTGTCGAGTACCAATGAGCCATAGTGAGGTTATGAATGTAGGCGAGAGATCATAGAGAGGTCGTCTTTTTCCTCTCCTCAACTTTGCAAAGTTTGTTTGATAAAATATAGAAATGAAATTATATTATATAATCTTATCTGGCATTAATATACTGGTAGGAATTTCTCTCTTATATGTTCATAGATATTATAAGGTTGCTCGGGGGTTCTTACTTCGACGATGGACTGCGTTTACACAAATAACCTCCTTAGGCAAACCCATTCAAAAGCTTTAAAATGGATTCAACAAATTTTACACCTACCTTGAGGCAACATATCCTTACTTACCATGAGTGTTCCTACATGGTCATATCTTGCCCTCACTTTCTTATGGAAAATGTGGAAAGAGATATGTCAGGGATTTTGGGTGGTAAAATCCTGGCCCAACACAACTATCTTCCAAGTAACCTGCGACTTGTTGGAGGATTTCTCCTAGTTGGATTGTTTATCTGCTAGCTTACATCTATTTTTTTATCTCATCCTCATTGCAGGACTCTTCTCAAAGCTTTGGTCGATGAATTTGATATCGAATGGTGGAAAGTAAAGCTACTAGCAAGTTGATAGAAGACTATCTTCTTTACGAAGCTCTCCGTGACATACATCTTTTTTTATTTTGTTTTTCATTCATTTTGGCCCATGTCTGTTGGGCTCGGGATAGAGTCTCTCTGCATGTTTATTTGGCGGAACTTTGCCATGCCTATTTGTTTCTTTTTTCGCCCAAGCGTGTTGGTCTTAGGGGTTCGACCCATTTTCTTATTGATGTATATGGCTGAACATTGCCATGCTAGAGCTACCCTATTTGCTCAAAAAAATCTCGAACCTTAACCAAGAAAGTGAAGCCACCATTATCACTTGAAAAATGATGTCAATCTCTACCAGACATTATGAATTTAAGCATGGGAATTTATAGCATTATTTGGACTAAAGATGTTTAAGTAGTTCCTATTTAAACTAAGGGCTTCTTCGTTTCATATTTTGTTACTCTAAACAACTAATGCACTGGCTAGGAGATGTGAGTTTTTGGGATGTTGAGTCGGTTAAGAGAGGGTGAGGAAGGCTCAAGAAGTGTTGGAATGAGATTATACGAAGGGATCTTAGTTTTTTGGACATAAGCTCGATAATGACCCAAGATAGATCTGAATGGAGGCAAAGAATCCATGTAGTCGACCTTACTTGATGTGGTAAAAGGCTTTGTTGTTGTTGTTGTAAACAACTAAAAACAAAGAGCCAAAAGTACTCTTGCACTTTGCTAATTCCCAAGTTGGAACCCATTAGATTAGCTAAGCATGATTCCATTTTTTTGGTATGGTGGATAGAAATGAGGTCATATTATATTGGAAGACAAAGAGAAGGGGTCAAAGAAGGAGAGCATCTTTGGTTATTCAACAATGTGAATATATTTTTCACTTGGCTTGTTCTTGTTGTTTGATTTGGATATATATATATATATATATATATATATATATATATAGGGTGCACTTGAATTGAGGTGGCACCTTTCCTTGATTAAGGAAAGGTTTCATCTTAGGCCGTGGGATGAAGATTGTACGAAGGAGATTGAAACCACTATGTGGTTTTCGTGACAACTAACATTCCTAAAATGAGGGATGGTTAAATTAATGCTAAATAAAATATTACACGTCACTAATCATTCTATATTTAGCAAATAAGCATGGTTAAGAACACATCATTTCGGCAAAATCTCGGTTGATTAAAAGCAACTTATTTTGAGATAATCTGTTATGATATTACAAAATATTGTGCTATTTTACATCTTTATGTCATATTTTACAGCATATAATCTACCGCTTATACGGAAAAAATGCTAAAAGACGTTGACATATTTTATACACATTAAGTAAAAAAAATTACATTCGGCTGCGTAATAAAATACGAAATTGAAAAAGACATTGCAAACTCTCGTATACGCATATACATAATTAGAAATTTAGACATAAGGAAATGTAACATTGAATTACGTTTTATATCTATAATTTACACGATACAAACGTCAACTACAATTTTATAAAATATTTTACAATGTCATTATGATAACTGTAGAATATTTTTTACAAACTTTTAAAAAAGCTTACCAACACTTTTCATATTTTACGTATAAATTGTATATTTTACAAAAGGCTACACTATTATGTTAATGTATATCTCAATTAATATATGAACGTAACGTATAGGAATGTATATTTATTTTCTCAGAATCTTGATCACCTATACTTACAATTGTATGTTAATATATTACAAATGTAAAATTTATTTTACAAGATTTGAGTGTATTTTACTGAATTCTCTTACATTTTGCATTAAGTAATTGCCAATGTTGCATCTATTTTACATTATCAGTCTATATTTTACAAAAGCATGTTATATTTTACATCTTCATCTTCTATTCTACAATTTGAGTTTTCGCTTGGTTTTATGTTCCCGATTCTTTAAATAAAATGGGAAGATATACTTGGTACATGCTGACAATGATGCTCTCATGGTGAAATTTGAATTATATAACATATTAAAAATTTTATCTTTGAAATTTTTGATGCTTTCAATAGAGAACATAAGCATTGATAACTAAACAATGTATGAAATCCTGAATTACAGATTTGAAAAATTAAATTAGTGATTTTATATACAACAGGAAAATTTCGCTTTAGAATGAGATTGCAGATGATTTGAATAATTTTTTGCGAGAAACACATGTCTGATTCAAAGAATCAAACGCTAAACGCAAAAATGAATCTTACATTAAAATTGTGCATAAAGATTGATGAAAACATATACTGGAATTTTAAACAAAGGAAAAAAAGATGAATAACAAACATATTGAGTAGATGAAGATAAAATACTGACCTGTTTAGACTTGGAGAAGATAAAGCAGAAATGATTCTCAAAAGCAAAAGCTAGCTCCCATTGGTTGAAGAGCAAAGGAAAAAGGGGAAATGAAGTTTTCGATAATTAACTAATTACCAAATTAATGATTACTCATTGATTAAGATAAATCAATTTGTCATTTAAAAATTCAAATTCTTTCTATTTTTAGTCAAAACCAAAAACGAGCTCCCTTTTAATTTCAAAAAATACAAAATTGCCAATAATTCAAATAAAGAGTTATGTGAGTAAATTGAATCGAATTTAAGGAAATTAACATATGAAGTATATTCATAAAATAAAGTTACAAGAAAACCTAATTTGAAATTAATCAAAAAGAACTTACCGCATAAGGGCGACGACGGCAAGGCGGGCGATCTTCTAGCTATTCGATCCAGGAGAGAGCTTCCACTCGAGAAATCACTATCTTAGGAGAAAAGAGGGACATCAGGCGACGATGGAGGAGTTGCAATCCAACCTGGTTGAACCGACGAGGGAACGGGATGAAGAGTCAGATCAATACAGTGGGGGTGCGAAGATGGAACTCCAGATCCATCGGCCGAAGCAGCAAATCAAAAGTAAGTATATTTTCATTTTTATACGACTATTTTAAAAATTTTAGAGAAATTTTATCTCTGGTAACTGGTATGAACAGAAGGACAACAACTACAATTTATCAAAACAAAGGAATTCGATGTTGATAAGGATGCTCTGAAGCTTAATGATGATTTTGGAAGTATGAGTACTTATTTTTACTTAGATATAAATTGGGTTTTTTATTTGTAAGAACAAAATCACTGATTATTTCAAACACAATATATTTTTTCTCTTCTTTAGGCAAATGTTATGTACAACATAGGTGATACATTGAACATTTTGTTCAGTTCATTGATAACCATAGACCGACGCCCAAACAACAAGCACTACTGTCAAAGACAACTTTTGGGAGAATAATTAACATTAGCCATGTTGACATACAAAGAAAAAATCTTCAATGGTTGGTTGAGCAATACCAAGGAGGCAGAAATTTCAGATTTGGGAACAAGGTAGTGAGTTTCAGTGATGAAGAAGTTGGGGTAATTTTGGGCTTGCCAAGCTCCGGATTTTCAATAACAGTGAGAGGAAGACACCTTCAATGGAAATCTTTTATATCTCACAAAATGTTTGCAGAAGGAATAATTTTCAATAGAAGGAAGTTGAATAACATACTCGAGGACTACTACAATAGAGATGATGACAACTCTGTCTCTATTTATGTTACATGCTTGATACTTTTGATGTTTGCGACATTCCTTTTCCCAGACAGTTCATATTCTTTTCCGAAAGATTTGTTACACTACGTAGAATCACTTGAAGATAAAAGATACTTTAACTGGTCTGGGGCTGTAGCAAGGATGATACTATTCAACATGGATGATGTTGTGAGTAGAGTTCAGAAGAGAAGAGCAGGTTCATCAAGGGTAACTCTTGGTTACCTTACAGGATGTGTTGCCTGCTTATATGTGAGTATTTTGAAAATATATTTTATTAAATGATAAAAAAAATTAATAACACCAATGTATCAGGTATGGATGATGGAGTACTGCTGCAAGGAACTTGTGGTCAGTAGAGATCTTAGGCCACGAATAAGGAAGTGGGCTGGACCAATCAAAGGAGTTTCAAGAGCATTGGTTTCAATAAGTTGTGATCAAGTAAGCCTTTTTGAGTTGATTAATAAAATACTGAATGACCCGTAATTTGATTTTTTTTTAAATAATAAATTATCTTGTTTATATAGATATTGCCTGCTTTACAACTTCAAAAAATGAAATTGTAAAGATAGGAGCAGACGAGTATGTCTTTCCTTTTGAGAAGTTTACAATGGATGGTTTTGCGGTTAGAAGACCTGAAATTTTGATCGTACAGCCAATCCCAGTACCAGATGATGCTTTAAAAAGGAAAGGAAAGCAACAGCTGGGAGAAATGACTGTCCAAAAAAAAGATGATTGGGTTTCCAGTGCAGACATTGTAAAAAAAAAGAAACAAAAAACATGTATGTGTGATGCATTTTCGATTGAGATAGAGGAGCTGAAAGAGAAGATCAAAGAAATAAGTGAAACATATAGGATAAAAGTTGAAGAATATATCAGAATAAATTCAGAATTGAAGAAGGAGAATATTAGGTTGACAACTTTGATTACGGAGCTGAATGAAAAAATAAAAATGGTTCCTGATCATGATATGAATGATCTTGGTCATAAAACATTAGATTCAGAAGAAACTCTGGAGAATATATCTGTAAATAAAAATGAAGGTTACATTGATGACAATGACCAAGGGATGGATGCAACAACACGAAATGTATCTGATGTCAATGCAGGAGATTTGGAACCTAGTGACTCAGTTATCGGAGAAAGACTTCAGAATTTGATTATTGAAATCTGTGATGAAGATCCACTGTATCAATCTCAAGATACAACAAAAAAAGATTCACCTCTCCAGAGTGACATGCCTTCATTCGATCTGAACATTGGTGACCATTCAAAATCAGAAAATGAGAACACACAGCCTATTACAAAAAGAAAAAAGAGGGAAAAAGTCATTGTGCAATAGAGCTCAATAATAAAAAGATTGAAACAAAGAAGAGAGGCAAAAAAATTTGTACAAGAAGCAGAGAAGCAAGGGAAAGAGGAAATTGGAAGACAAGAGAGTGACACATGCAGTGAGGTAAGCCACTGAAAAATAAAACAAATCCTTTTATGTCATTGAATACACAACTATGTATATTATAATTATGATATCAACTGTTTCTAACCTTGTCTATAATTGATTGAATAATAATCAGTATCTCTGCGATCTAGTAACCGATTTCATTGGTTACGAAAAAGTGTCCGAACAGACAAAGAAAACGATCCAAGAATTTCTTCGTGATCCTGCCGACAAGTAAGTAATTTACCACAGATTTCATCTTTTATATGTAGAAATCATTAACTTTAGATATATAATCTTAATTAAATAAAATTCATCAGATTAAACGCCACATACTTCACTCCGGGAAATCGGAGTTGTAAAGGAAGGGATATTCATAACTTCTTGTACGAAAGAATGATTGAGGATACGGTACGTATGTTTATAATATCTACCATTTTATATTTGTTTATGACCAAATTGTTTTTGATATTGTAGATAATCGACATGTTTATGGATGTGCTGCACCATAAATACTGCAAAACTAATGATCTTGTCCCATTTGTATTCACACCCATATTTCAAATGGTGAGATTATGATTACTGATGTAATTAATCTCAAATATCTTTAATCATCATAATTTAGTATTATTACTTGTATTTTTGCAGCAATATTTTGTGAACCTGGTGGTCAATGCTACAGAAAGTGAATTTGATAAGCTTGAAGAGCTATACAAAGAGGGATTATTCATGCCAGAGTTGGATAAAATCTTCACTGTTATCCACACAAGAAACCATTGGCACCTTCTTGTTACCGATTTTAAAGCAAGAAAGTTCCTTTCATACAATTCTATGAAAGGAACAAAATTCCATAAGAAGGATGTATTGAAATGGGTATGAGATAATTAAAGTTTACATTTTATTAAACTTCTTGATTGACTGTTAATAACATTCTTTTTTAATTACATGTCAGCATGGATGGATTTCTGAGTACTTCATGGACAGCATACCAGATGACTGTCTTGCAGGTTGGGAGATCATTTACGTGCAAGATTGCCCGCAGCAACCTTCACAGAGTCTGGATTGTGGGATTTACGTGATGAAGATGATGGAGTACTTATGTGAAGGAAGGACGTTGGACTTCACCTACGATGATATCGACAGATTCAGATCTGAAATAGCTTCATTGTTGTTGACGTGTGGTCACATAGAGAACTCGGCAACACAATGATAAAGCTAAATGACATATTAGGGTTTTTTATTTTAATTCAGAACTATATACTTTTTAATTGTCTTAAATTGTGTAGGTTTCCACATTTTCTTCTTTATAACTTCTTTAGAACCAAAAATTTCATTTAAATCTGAGGAGTAACCTATGTTTGCATTGACTATATGTTAAATGTTGTATTTTTTTCAAAACCTGGTTTTTGCAGCCAAGGTACCTGCCTTATATTTCATCAACCATGATATAACAAGCGGAGCCCTTCATGGGGGATTACATATAAGATTCATCTAGAACAGGAGATGATACAAAAAAGTAACTACAATACAATCTGTTGTTAAGTCAGAATCTGGTCTTTACAGACCCAGCATAGAGGACATTTGCTTAGCCATCTTCTTCCCAGTAATTGGGTCTTCTTCCTGCTTGTATTTGCCTCCTTCATAATGACTTTCACGTATCCAATGGATACGTGCACTTCCTTAGTTCATCGCCAAGGAGTCATCCAGGCTTTAAGTACCCAATAATATCAGCTTCTTCTGTCCTTTTTCTTTTAGTGCCTCTTTCCAGTGCCCTCTTCCTATTTTGCCAATCAGAAATCCAGTTATGAATTGGATATCCCATCCAATTAACATATATGACCCAAATTAGAGTATATTTCCTATTGATCACTCTTCCATCAGCATCCAGGAAATTTTTTTGTAGGGATAATAAGGCATTAAACAATTCCATCAGAATCAATTTTGCATCTTCCAGCTTCCATTCTAACAGATCCCTCTCAGAGTTATTATGGAAAAAAGATTCAATATTTTTCTGGCTTGGAATATCTTTGAAAGAGAAATAGTAGTTCTCATAAATTTTTGATTTATATAAATCAGGTGAACCCTTTTCTTCCGTAATCGGAGCATAAATTGACTCCCTTAGTAGCGAGCACTTTAATAATTCAACAAAATCTGGCGTTGAACAGTGCTGAATATAGCCATTACTGCATCTGGAGTCAAAATCAACCAAAAGTTTCCAATAGAACTGGTAGATAGAAATAGCAGTCATGAGACCAACACCAGCATGGTATAGTTCATACCAGTATTCCATTAAGTCCAAGTAAGCATTCCCAACATTAATGTATAATTCCCAAACTGAATTGACTCGGTTGATTAATATAGAAATAGTTCTTTTCATCAGCTTAAAGAACTGAAATTTAATAGGCGGAATAATTTCATCTATGTCGAAATTGTACTTCCAGAAGTCAAGCCTTGCTTCCATCATTAATACTACACTTTTTCCCAGAATCAAATGAGCATTCAAAAAATTTCTTTGACTAATAAGACTCATTCTGTATTTGGCTGCCAATAATTTGAAGGGATAGACATTATCAAAGAATCTGGACTCTGCTATCCCAAGCCTTTTATATAAGAACATGAACTCATTCTCCTCATTCTCCAACTCATTCATAAGCACATCAAGCAACGAATCTGAAGACTCGAGAAGGAAAAATAAAGCTTCAGATTTAAGAACCTGGTGTTGAAATACTGCTCCTTCCAGTTGCCGCCTGAACACAATGGAAGTCGCCATTCCTTTGATATGTAGGTTGACAACAAGAGCATATCTCGCTTTATATATATTAAAGAAATGCCAAACGTTACTTTTTGTCTCGAGAAAGGGCCAAAAAATTACTATCTCCTGCCGAAATCCTGCTCCATTATCCGAAGTACTATCGTCATCATTATTTCCACTTTCCCATAACCATTCAACAGTCAGTATAACCGACGTCTGAAATTTGAAATGACGTGTCACTTTTCGTAAAATATTATAACGCTTTGTAAAATAATAACGTGGTATGTAAAATATTGAATATATTTGTAAAACATATGAGATACATTGCAACGCTCGATATATAAAAGACTTCCTTGTAAGATTAGAGTTTTCCAATGATAGAAAAACATCTTCTACTTTAAAGATTAACATCACAATGAGGGGTGCACGATGATTGCTAATTGTTTGTTATTCTTCATATCATCTACATATTTCTAAAATCATTAAAATTTACGTAATGTATTTCAATTGGTCATTTTATGGAAACAATTATGTTAACAATTGGACACTTTCAGCCAATAATCTAGTCGTAAAATAATGAAACTTTCAGAAAGTTGCAACCTTTCATCAAAGAACCCTTCATCTAATTCAATCTTTCAAACAATAAAATAGTTGTAAAATATTGTTACATTTTGTAAAATATGATAATGTTTTGTAAATTAATAACGCGGTATGTAAATTATTGAAAAATTAGAGTTCTCCAATAATAGAAAAACTTCCTATATTAAAGAATACCATCACGATGATGGGTGCACGCTGATTACTAATTGTTTGTTAATCTTAATTAATGATTTATGACCAACTTTATAATCAACTGGCTTACTGCAATGTGTCAACTTTATAATCAAATATCTGAAATACTCAATGTTATGATAATACCAAGGGATACATCTGATCTGATAGAACATAAATAGATAAATTCAATGATATGATAATACCAAGGGATACATCTGATCTGATAGAACATGAATAGATAAATTCAATGATACGATAATACCAAGGGATACATCTGATCTGATAGAAAATAAATAACACATTGTTTGAATTCTACAAAAAATTGATCAAAAAACAGAAATCATCAAACATACATATAAATAGATAATCTAAGTCTAATAAGCATCCAAACTTCAAAAGTCATTTGCATCCATGAATCTTTCAGAAGATTGGAAACCTGCAGACACAGACAGAATAAAAAGGAAAATAATAAGCAATATTAATATGGTTTATATTAGCTGTATAAAATGTGGCAACAAATTATCAAAAAATATAATCTTACTTTATTAAAATTTGTTCAAATCACTTTAATTTCATTCATTCTCAACTGCACAATAAAACACAAAGATTAGTGGAAAAAAACACATATCAATAAACAACGAATGATAAATATTTACCATGACTGGCAGATTTGTTATTAGGACAATTCCTGGAATCGTGACCAACATTGTATTTGAGGCAAGATTTGCATTGTCGGCCTCTGTTTCTTCTCATTTCAGTTTCCGATCTTATACGTTGCCAACGCTCTTAGGTCTACCACCACGACCACTTCCTTTCGTTCTAGCAACGTTAGGTTCTTTAACAGCTGGTTCCGTAATCATATCTGGAACATTTGTATTGTTCACTGTTGTAGAACTCGACGAAGGTTTGTTACTTATCATGCGATCAATGCTGCTACATAAATCACTTAATCTTTCTTTGGCAAATAAGAATATATCCTCATCATGTTCAACAGAAGCTGAAATAATATGAGAACACAATTGATTTAGCTGAGACGACCTTTCTTGGTGTGCAACTGTCACATAAATAGGATACTTTCCTGATTTTTTAACGGTTCTTGTCCACCTTTTCATTATATATTCCTCATTCAAACGCTCCATGTTCTGTATCTTCAATACTGCAAGTATGTGCCTACATGGATATCCAAAGAATTGCATATTCTTGCATTCACAAACAAGAACGTCGCTTTCACTTGACGATGAAACACATAATTCTTCATCAGACTTCCCAATATATGACACAAAATACTGACAGTAATGCAGGGAGTTCATATGCGTTCGAACATTAAGTTCCTTCACTTCGTTCAATTCATATCGAAATTTATAAAATATGAACTTGGTGTATATACGAACCATCTGTACCTCCATCTTCCATTTGAAGTTTGATTTTGGAGTGTAAACATCACCCATGTTATCCAGGTCATTCTCTCTTTCCCTGCGTCGTTGAATTGCACTTTGAAATCTACAGACAAATTCTAGCAAGGAGTTCTGTTTAGTGATGTGATGTTGCAAAAATGCATTCATACTTTCACTCCTCTGTGTACTACGCTGACCAGCCCAAAAAAATCCTTAAGATATAAACTAATCCATTTAAATCTTATACTATACTTCTCGTTCAACCAGACATTAGATGAAAGATCATACTGATCAATTATCTTGCACCAACCCAGCTCAAATTCTCTTATAGTTATACTTTTCCATACAACTATGGAAAACGCAGATAGAACTTCGTTTATATCTTTAATCTTTCCAAGCTTACTTTTAAGCTTGGCCATTATATGCCAAGTGCAGAATTTATGAACAGTATGTGGTAAGCATATCCTAACAGCTGCACAGATTGCCGGATCTTCATCCGTGATTATAGATACTGGATGTTTGCTCATTACTTCTAGAAATCTCTCAAATAAACACGAGAATGACTCGGTTGTCTCTCTGCTCGTGAACGAATTCCCAAAGAAGATTGTGTAACCGTGATGGTTAACACCACAAAAAGATCCAAATACCAGGTTGTATTCATTGGTCCTATATGTTGTGTCAAACGATATTGTATCTCCGAATAATTTGTAATCCTCAATGGAGGCACTATCAATCCATATACACTGAGTAAGCCTGTTATCATCATCGGTTGTGTACGCATAATAAAATTCAGGGGTATTGGCCTTACAACTTTCAAAATGTTCAATTAGAAGGTGCACATCCATCCCAATACGTTGTTTCTTCTCCTTTCTGTTCAAGTTATAAATATCTCGAACAATGCTACCAACTTGACCACTGGACATGTTTATGAAAGCTGACTGCTTGGATACAGGTATATTTACATCATTCATTGACTTCACAAGCATTTTAGTGGCTTTTGAAAAACGTCTATTTGGTCTGAGGTATCTGCGTTTAGATGGAGAAACAAGATTGTGATTGTGATCAGGTTCAAAATTCGATACAAACCAATCATTGAGATCATGCCTATATGATACAGACATGAAAGCTTTGCACCCAGTCCTTGATATGCCAACACGGCGCTCCTCCTTATAAAATATACATTCATCACTCTCATCACTTCTTGCATTGTCCACTGACATTGATTTATCTGTATTTTTAGAAAACCCCTCTTTCCAGCAAACAAAAGATTTAAATATAACTTTGCGCTCCTTGGAAATCTTATCTTTACCAACTCTAGAGCTTGCTTTCCTAACATTGAATCCAATCTCAGTTGCGTATGCCTCATAAAAGTTATATGCATCTTGAATAGATAGAAATATTTGGCCTATATGCGGTGTGATAGCATTGACGGGGTCACTGATAGAGCAGTTATCTGAAATTTATTAGAAATGTAGTTGCAAAAATTAGTTATTTTTAATTTAAATTATTACCTATAAATGTAAAATAATGAAAGATAATATAAAATGATGCACGTATATGTAATTTAACTGGTATAATGGACTGGAAATGTCACCATTTGGACGATATATGATCGTATGATGTAAAATGATGTTCAAGATTGTAAATTGTAGATCATTAATGTAAAATAATGTCAGAGAATGTAAAATGATGCACGTATTTGTAAAATATCGGGTAATGAACTGGAAATGACACCATTTGGACGATATTACATAGGATCATATAATGTAAAATGTTGTTCACGATTGTAAATTGTAGTTCATTAATGTAAAATAATGAACTATACCATCAAATATACATAATTTACGTAATTTGCAAATTTTTATAACAAGAACATATAAATGAACAAAGGCTGCAAAGCTTTCAAACATCTGTTTAGTTCAGCATACCTGGTTGATGTAAATTATCATCAGTTCGTGCCCCGAGTCCAATAAGTTCACCCTCTCCGTCAGATAACTGGAGAAACAAAATATAATAATGTCACATATTAACATAAAAAAGCCCAAAATATTAAAGCACAATACGACTTCGATTCAAGAACAAGATCGTCTTTTAACAAAAATTACAATATTTCTCGTGATTTGCATAAATAAAATTATTAACCGGAAATGAGAACCGTACATTACCTGGGCATTATCTCTGTAAAATTCCGTATCTACTGTTTCGCCGATTTCCATGTAAATTCACGGAGGTATGTCTCCAAGTTGTGAATACTGGTTCAATGAAACATTAAGGAAGAAATCGTATTTTAGGAAGAAATAGAATTCAATTCGAACATAACCAATCCGCTAAAAAATAGGAATTCGATTGATTTACACAATGTCTGTCGTCATTAATAGAATATGATAATTTTCTATAAATAGCAAATTCCAATTAATAGAGTCGTAGTGGTATCGACTCTCCAAAGGCGGTTTTTACTATGGCCGTCGATGGTAATCTGACGGGTCTAATTGAGTGTCGCACCATGTTTGCAATGAGGCGCCACCTCAATTCAAGTTTTTCCTATATATATATATGAAACAAATTCTATCTACCATCTTAGACATGGGTTGATGTGGAGGTGGGAGAAGGGTCTTTGTCATGTTTCTTATGATGATTTAATTCTATGCAAGAAGTCCAAGATAGAGAACGTGGCCTGACATCTATCAAATGGACATCCCTATTGAAAAATGGAATATGCCATAAGATCACTTGCAACCAATAATTTGTTAAACGAATGGAATGCTATATAAAATAAAAAATACAGGAGCCTATCATAGTCATGGATGCAATTGAAGATACTTATGTGTGGGAATTAAATAAGTGTATGGTCATGTAGATATGGTGGAGTATGCACTCGATCCATCAATGCAAATCGGTTTCAAACTTGTTTTCAAAAGGGTCTCTTTATTGATGCAAAAAAAAGCAAAAAAATAGTGTAAAATTCCTTCTCCTTTGCCTTTCAATTCAGATGAAGCGAGGTGAGGGCAGACTCTCATGTGAACGACTATCCATGCCTCAACGTATATATCAGCAACACATTTCTTTTTCAAAGACTATCCTTTTTTTTGGAGCCACCATTATGGGTTGGTCGGGCTGATGGGATCCCTTTGACATGCGGAGAGCTGCAACTTGTTTTGTAGTACAAGATTTTGCATTCTCTACCTTCACCAAGATCGGACTATGATACCCTGCCAGAAGTCTTCCCACAAATCATCCCATGAATTAGTGATTCATAAACACCTAAAAGGAGGTCACTCACTGAGACAGAAGCCAAACATAACTACGTGGAGAACCGTCCCATGAATTAGTGCTATAGTCGAGGTAGATGTTCAAGACCATCACTTTTAGGGCATGTTTGGTTGCCAGGATACCCGAGGTACCCTGGCATATCCTCAACTCCACCGTTGCATTCTTGGGTTGGGATTTACTTGTATGGACCCTGCAATTTCTTTGGTATAATATTTTTTAATCATGTTCAAATACAAAAATTAACATAAAAACATATTATAATTATTAGAAAAGATAATATAACACATAATCAATGTCACATCACATTTATCATTCCAACCTTCCCAACCACACAAACAACTATTATTCACAGGAGGATACCCCAACTCAACGCAACCCAATTACCAAACATACCTTTAATGACTTTGATACTTTGAATAGTTTGAAAATAGTTTTCATTTCAGATATTATGTATAGAACAACGAGTTGTAAGAAATTTTATCTTTATTTCTTGAAATTCTCAATAAAGTGATGCTCTTTTTTTTAGCTTGCAACACTTTTGCACCAACATTTATCCAATTTTCCCCTCTTTAAAATTTTCATCAATCTTTGGTAACTCTAGCAATAATTTGAAGATAAAATATTTAAAAAGCAATATACAAATGTCACTGTATGATTTGTTGGTACAACAACAATATTATTCACTGTTTTATGTTCAACAATAAAGGACAATGAGAGATGATTTTGCAATTATTTACGGTTAAAGTTCCATTTTGTTTTCGTGTATTCTGAATAAATATTTGGAAATTACTTTTTAATAATGATACATCGATCATATTCTAAATGCCACGATAATTTGTCAACTATTGTGGAAAGCTCCTCATAGTTCTCTTTGTTCAAACTAGATGTGTAAAAAATGGCACCTTTCTCTACCATCCTTTATATTTGTCGACAATTAAAGTAAATATTATTGACAGAAAAAAACTAAATATTGTTGACAGAAAATAGCCAAATCATAGGCCAATGCTTGATCGTCAGAAAAGGTAGATCTATGTTTGAAAGAACTATTCAATCAAATGTCCAAAAGGACACGCTTTCTTTTGATTCTAAAGAAAAACAACTCCCGAACTTTGTTAAGAACAAAAATAATATAATTAGACTTTGGTTAAGAACTAAGGTCGAACTTACATTAAGATGGAATGGCGATATGATTGTCTAGTAAGATGTTTTCCATATATATGCCATGTAGAAATCTTGGGTTTGTGAAGGCAAAAGCCAATAAAATAATTCCTTTGGGTTTGAAATAAAACACTAATAATACTTAATAATAACAATCATGTAAGATTGTGAAGTTTGTACTTGTTTTCACAAAATGGTCACTACAATAAACGACCCTTGACGATTTTTATTGTAATGACAGTCATTTTTAGCTATAGATTTTATTCTACAAAGAACTTTCGATTGTCACAAAGTAGGATGTAGGAGGGTCCTTTATGTGTTCGCTCTCCTAGGTTATTTGCCTCAGACACTAAAGCAGGATGCTAGTGTAGTAGTGTCGTCTGAGGACAACAAATTTTTCCATTATTCAGAGTGAATCTATTTGATCGAAGATTAAAGGAGTCGGTGAACATGATGAAAGAGTTGGTTGGTGGCGATACACTTAACTAGGCATGGACTACTGGTCTTGTTGTGATGGCAGATTCTCTATCAAGGAGATCTATATTGTGCTTTGAGGAGAGTTCCTTTCGACCCTGATGGTTGTACTTTTGACTACATGAGGATTTGGGATTGGAGATACCCAACCTACGTGAAGGTGTTCCCGACAAGGTTTTAAAAATCGAACATGAACTGGTTGTCTAAATCAAGAATTGAAAGAAAAACGGTCCAACCACCTGATTTTTACTAAGCAAATAAAAACCAGTCAAAACCTTGTTGGACCGCTTCACCAGATTGAACCAATTGAATCAAACCACCAGTTCAACCATATATTTTTAACAAAAAATAATTTCTAATTATTTAATAACATATTTCTGTAAACCACTCATAATCTAGTTTCATTCTAACCATGGTATGATACTCATTTATCTTTTCTCCTTCTATATATGTCACTGAGCCAATATGGCTTCTCACTTCCTGCCTTATGAGCATGCCTCTCTTTTCCCACAATGTGCATAAGGTTGTCCCCTTTCAACAACAAACGATGCCTCCATCTAATAAAGAAGTTGTTATCGTCAAACTATGAGCAGCAATAAATTAACAACATTTGTCATCAAACAAGGTTTGAAAAGATTTAATATTGTTAGTTTTATACATCACATATATATTTATATGAATGTGAGATAATATATTTGTTATGTCCTTTTGAGTTTTTTCTAATAACATGTATACCCCTAAATTTTTAGCAATTACAATTGTTCCCACACATTCTTAAAAAATACAATATTGTCCATAATGGAATAATAAAGGAGCACACATGTACTAGTAAAAGGCAACTACTACGAGTATTTCAAAATATATGTACACATGTGTAATTGTAAAAAAATAAGGGCGTACATGTTATTGAAAAACCTGGAAGGACACAAATATAAAAATCTTGTAGATGTATAATGTAGCATTATTCATATTTATTTATAAAAAATATAGATCTATGTTTATTTGACATGATTGGATGATACAAATCAAACTAACAATACAACATTTCTATTTTTTGATTTTTGAAAATTGATGATGTCATCATCAGTTCGACCGATCAGTCTTGTTGGTCTGACATAAAGATCTGAAGTCGATACCTACCCGATTTGATGTCTGATCCAGTTTTAAAATCGTAGTTCATGTGATTTCTAAGGAGAGGAAGAGCAACGATAGTTACATGACATGCTAGGCTATTTCTGGGAACGATTGACATGTGTTCTAATGCCTAGTGAAGTGTGAAGATGGGTGATGAAGTTGGGAGTCACTAATCTAAAAGCTGCAAATTATGCTCTAATCATAATAAAAACTCATGCATTCACATTCAATTTGATCTTTTGTTCATATTTGCATGTCCATCATTATTATTTTATAATTAACATAAAAATTATACAAAAATCCAAAAAAAATCAAGGCTAAAAAAAGTAGGAAGGATGTAATTGTACTTACCGACTAAGTGAGAAATAAGATATGAATGGTCCAAAAGTCCATCTATTTCACATAATCCATAGATCTGATCAACATGCCCAAGTTGACCAAAAACAAGAAAATCCAAGAAAATACAAAAGTATGAGTATTACATGTACATATGTAGACAATACAACCTTCACTTTTTTTTAATATTTTTTATTAACTCCCTTTTTGTGCATGTATAACCGACCTTAGTCGGTAAAAAACATCAAAAACCTAAATATACGACGAATAAACTGAAATCCTAGTTTGGTATCTATAAAACCGAAAAGCTGAAAATCCGATTTATATAGATTCCTATTAACCCCTACTCTCTTTTAAAATATCATATATTCAACTATCTACAAAATGAGACTGATTTCAAAGAATGAATTCGTATGTGAAACTTGGGGGTTGGTGCTATGACGTATACAGCACAACTGTACATTAGAACTGCATTATTTCATAGAAATTCCTCCTTTTATTTCATTATTTTTAACATAACTAACTACATACAATTAGAATACAAAAATCAGAAAATGCTTGAAACTTGACAAAACTAACTGAGTATATTCATTATGTATCATATATCATGTTTCCTTATTTTATTTATTAATTATTGAAATTTGCAGAGATCTTTACACCAGATATGAAGGTACTAACCATTAGGATGTTCTCTTACAGCCAAGGACCTACATTTGGAGCAGTTCGATGTTGTCATATCCTCTAGGATCCAGGTACTCAGCAAACTATTCCATGTGTATATTTCCACATTTGAAACGCAAATGTAAGAGAATAAGCAGAAGAAAGAAGCCTAAAATTATTTTTCAATCACAAAAGTATCCACATAAAAGTTCATGTCCACAATATGTACACGCATGCATCAGAAAATGTCCATGCTAATAATCACTATTTCAGCTGAAGCTTTTGTATCCACACAGATAAGTACATTTATGAGCAATTACTTAGTACGTGTGAAATCCCACATTTTCAAAAAATGGCAAATATTAATTTCTGACCTGATCTAGTATCCAAATTAGACAAATGAGAACTCAATCTTATAGTACTTTTTGAGACATTTCCAACAAGCTTAATAACAACAGAAAGAACGTTGTATACAAAAGTTTACACATGAAAATATAATCGTTTAAGAATTTTGAGCTGTATACCGAGCCCTATAAATGAGATACATCCAAGCTCATCGCTGGAAACTCGTCGGAGCTTCGTTGTCGGTGTCTGATCAATGATCTGAAGGCGTCGTTTTGAAGAGTGCTCGTATGTATTCACACGAAAACCCTAAAATCGATGATTTCAAGGTGGAGGTGAAATCCGGAAAACGACCCCCGAAGGTACATATCTCTCCTTTTCACCTTGTTGACCCTTTCTCGTCGTTATCTGATTGATTTATGATATAGATCGTCCTATATCATGCATGTAAAATCATTTTTGTATCATATTGTTGCCTTACATCGCATTTTTCGAGTGATCTGGTGACCCGAAATATGAAACTTGTGTCACATTTATCCTTGCTCCATGTCTATTTACACATGCAATTTGTTTAGAAATCAGAGATGAAAAATTAGACACGAAATCGGAGCAGTAATTCATTGTCTAGCTAGAAGACCGACCATACAAATAATATGATCGATCATGTATGATTGACCAAACTGTTTAACATGATTGGTCAATACTTATCGATCAGTCTAGTAGCATTGGTCGATCAGTATTGATCAGAATGAACTGATGTTGGAATTAAGCTAAGGAACTGAAATAATTAACCATGTTATACTAAATATCTGGAAGTTGAAATCATGATATGAAAGGCTAATTAGGAATCAAAATGAGAAGGAAAGCAGAAATCATTCGCTTATGATGCGTTGAACATAATTAGACATGCAAATTTACTAAAATGAAATGAGTAACTCCCTATCATGATCATTTAGAGATCTTCATTAGACAGTTACTTAACTACAATAGACCCTATGGTATTCAACCTTAATTATGAAAAAGAGAGAAATCAAATATATGTATTCTATATTATAACTTGATTAGAATAAGATGAGTATTAAAGTGAAGTCCATGATCAATCTCATATTTAATTCTAGATTTGAATTCTTAGTAATTGTGTGATCATATGAAATTTGTGTGGTGTCGTGGTTGGAACTTTGACCCTATGTGCTTGGTATTGGTTCCCTTGAGTTAGTTACTTATATTGGTTTTATGAGGGGAATTCCATGACGTAGTTAGCTAAGGAGGCATTATTAACAGTTTGTCCCGTATTCGGAGAAAAATAGAATTTAGTCGTAGGTTCCAACTATAGTGATTATAGTGAATCATATCCTTAATCACATATCTTTACTTCGATTGTGCCTACCATTGAGGACTTTTATAGACATGTAGTTGTGGTTTAACAAGTGAGTTGTCTTGATAGTTGTACCTTACCTATGACGTTTACATGGTGATGGGTTGTGTTGAAATAAAATATATATATATATATATATATATATATATATATATATATATATATATATAAGCTAATGGAATGGGTGGACTTGAATTGAATAGTAAAGAAATAATGTTGTGAATTTAGTTAGAATGCATTGCTTCATAGCTATGAAGGCATCCCAAGACTAAGATACTTCATATTTTGGAGTCATAGTGTGAGATACTCGTGGCTAATACCATAGGCTAATTCATTTATTAACAGAAATAACGAGCAGTAATAATGACGGTAGTTGTAACCCTAAATGAAATAATAACTCAGTATCAAGGCTTACTCGTAGAGTTCACTTGAAAGAGAGTGTTCACGCTCACGATGTACTTGTTTTAGCTCGTCCATTCAATTTCAGTTACAATCTCCACTGTTAGTTACTTCTTTATAGTTGTGATTACTGATTTTCCTTTTACCTGGATAAATTTGTATTGAGCAATTTCTCATAACACAATACTCTTCTGTGTGATTGAATAGGTTCGCACGAGCAATAGGAATGGTTCTGTTGTGGAGGAGTTATCAGATGTAGCTGAACCATACACGATGCGTTCTTGTAGTGATCACTTTACTTCAGCTTTTGTACTTTTGGAGAGACAGGGAATGTATCTCGATATGTTCTCTGATGCACTATATGTTACGTACATTTTGTGGGCATGGTATATTTTGGTACTTCTTTTGTCATATCTTGTAGTTAAGTAAATGAAATGGAGACTCATATTTATGTAGAATCATTGTTTAAGGATGTATGGTCGCCTCATTTGTGTATTAATTGATGGATATATGTTGTTCATTTCAATTGGAAATTACGCCTTTACATAACGTGTGACTGTCGGTGTTACAAAAGCATACAATTTATCTTATTGAACATAAACAAAAAAAAATACAACCAACATTTTAACTAACTTTCACACATTATTCTCCACCCATTATTCTCCCATCGAACGGAGAATAGCCCTTATTCTACCATATTCCAGCTTATTCCACCTTATTCCTATCTTTTAGTCGAACAGAAGCAGTGTCCTATTCGAGCTTATTCCATCTCATTCCACTTTATTCCCCTACCAACGCTGCTCAAAAAGAGTTGAAAATTACAAATGAGTAGCAAAAACAAGGGTTGCAATTTTAATCTGACAAAAGAAGTATATCCTTTCACGGGAGTGGGTTCTCTGATGTAGTGCTACAGTGCTGTAACACACCACAGCCGCTCGATCAAGCTCGAGCTTCATCGAGCGGATGTGGTGCGTTACAACACTGCAGCACCACAAACGCTCCTTTCGCAGTTGCTGAACAAAATGCAACGTATTTATTTGAAAATTTGATTTTGCTAATTGCTTCTAGATGTTGGAACTGTAATGATGATAGATCCGTCGATGTTATTTGAGAACAAATATATTCTCTGTATCTCAAAAAAGTTCTTCAAAGAAAATCAGATATGGAACCATAATGGGATTCCAATCAAACCAGAAACAAGCTGGAAAATAGGATAGATAGGGAGCACCAAGAACCCGACAGCCGCAAGCTTTAAATTGCAAGGGTAGCTTATCTTCGACACTGTTATCTGAGATTCTTCCTAAATACATTACAACTGTTACAGTACACTCGACAATCAAATACAGAATTTTGTGAGAGATTCGGGGAGGAGGCGACGTGCGGCTGACGGGAAGGGATAGCAAGGGAGGCACCCTGCCTTGCCAGCAAATATTACGAGCGAGGTCTCGCGATCAAGCTAAGGGGTTGCGGTGGCGGAACGGAGGGTGGCGGAGAGGGGGTTACGCGGGAAGGCGAGGAGAAAGGAGAGGCAAGGTTTTCGAGAAGGAAAGCTGGCAAGGTTGCCTAAAAACCTCTGTTGTTATATATATTTATATAGTGTAAAATATTCGGATCAATGAGACCAACCGGTCGAACCGGTGATGATGTTAGCAGTTCAGTAAAATTAGAAAAAATTGAACTGTTGTATTGTTGGTTTGGTTCTTATAGTTCAATCAGGTCAAACCGAGTTAGATCGGTATATTATATAAATAGATACGAAAAATGCTACGTCATATCTTTCGAAGATTTGTTTACTCTTGTCCTTTCAAGTTTTTCTAATAAAATGTATACCTCACATTTCAATACAATTACATATGTCTCCTATATTTTTACAAAATCAATAGCAACGATCTTTTATTAGTACATTTGTGCTTCTATTTTATACCAACATAGTGATGATATTGCAAATTTTTTAAGAAAATATAGGAGCACAAGTGAAATTGCTTTAAAAGTTGGGGGTATAAATGTTCTTAAAAAATCGAAAGTGCATAATAATCGTATTTCATAAAATTTATATAAATACATATATGTGATGTAAAAAATTAATAATTTAAAACTATTTAAACTCTAATTAACAACAGGTGTTGTTAATATATTGCTTCTCATAGTATGGCTATGACAACAGCTTCTTCGTGTGTTATTGTTATAAGTGAATAACCTCATATACATTGTGAGAAGAGAGAGGCAATGCTTATACGGCAGGAAAGGACAATCGATAATGAATCATTGGCACGTGTGAAGGAGAAGAGATGTGCTATACTATGGACTAGAATGAGACTATATTATGAATATTTTGAAAAAAATGTATTTTGCTAATTTGTTGGAAATTATTTTTTGTCATAAAAATGGATGATTGAACCGATGGTTTGGTTCAATCGATTCAACCAGATTTATACGGTCCAATCGGGATTTGACTGATTTTGACTGTTTTTATTTTATGAATAAAAACCAAGTGGTTTGATCATTTTTTCTTCAGCTCTTGATTTGACCGGCTCAACCGATCGATTCGGTTCAGTTTTTAAAGACTTGGTCATAGCTACACCCATTCTTGTTTTTTTGTTTTTTTATTTTTAAAGTATTTTTTAAGGGATTTAGAACTGTATATAACATCATTTTGTCATTCAAATTTCATGCAAAGCAGGCATTCCTAAACCATCCATGAAACATATCAATTTTATGGTCTCAGAATTGATGAAATTGATCTCTTTTAGATGGATGACTTAGGAATGACTATTTTGGAGCTTTTTTTTAATAATTACTTAAAATTTGAAATTAAATAAATAGGTATAATAAAAAATATTTAAAAAATAGGCATTGATCAGCACCTGAGATGCTGATTTGGGATGCCACCTCCAAATCAGCACCGCAGGTGCCGATCAATGCCTATTTTTTTAAAATAATTTTTCATTATGCCACATCCAATCAGCACCTCAGTTACAGATTTGGGAGAGAGCCGTTGGTAAGGGTGGGCACTACATGGGGTTCATCCATATAACCCAACCAAATCATTGAAAATAGATCGAAATGATTTGGATCACTTGGATTTTGGGTCGGGTTGGACCCAAATCATATTCCTTCAATGGGTATTGGGTCGGTTGGTCGGTCTAATGTCTTCCACCCAACCCATCCAAATAACCCAAACTATTTCTTTAGATCACAAAAGGTTTAGTCCCACCCAACCCAACCAATACATAGTTAATATATAATATCAAGAATTCTAAACTCCTATATATTTCTAATGTACAACTCATATTCTCCAATTCAAGTTATCAACTTGTTAATAACCTTGTCTCACTAAATATTATTTCAGTTGTTATTATGTTTGTACTCAATATTTTTCCTCTCTATCTCCTTAATATGATCATTACATACTATAAACAGCTAAGAGCCTGCTTATTACCACACAACTATGCTCCAATCCCTATACACTTTAGGTGACATAAATTATTCTTTAAAATCCCATAATCTTAATTGAACAACTCTATATAAACTTGAAGATATCCCAACATTCTTCATACATGTTGAACATATTCCTCCAACCTTCTTCTTCTCTATTGACATTAATACATGCTTACTTTGACATTTTCATACATCAATGGACCCTTCGTTACTTTACTTTCAATTAACAAGATGTTTCATATAGGTAATTTGGTTTCACCCAACCCAATCAACCCAAACCGGTCACCCAAACATCTCAATCCAATCTAATTTGGTTGGGTGATGGGTGTCATTTTTGCAACCAAATCGAATTCAACCCAAACCGAATAACCCAGACCCATCAAAACCAGTCAAATACCCACCCCTAGCCCTTGGTGCCTGAAGAGCGGTCAGCCAACTAGGGTTAAGTATCAAGATTAATCAGTGATTATTGTGATTCCAATCAATTGGCCGGCTCAATCGAGAAAATAAAACCATTCAATAATCAATCAAGCAAGCAATGCATGTAAGCGGTCTGCTAATTTTATTTACCTGGTATAGCCAGTAGGGTCGAAAACAAGGATCACGATTTAAAAACTAACTAGTCAAATTTCAAATGTAAAATATTTTTTACTGGTTTTTTTTCAAAATTTTAATTTTAAATAAAGGCAACTAAGCATAAACACTTAAAAGACACAAAAACATTTTTGTTGGATTTTTAATTAGAAAATAAACTAACGATATTTTTGTGTTTTCTATTTTTAAAGTGTTTTTGTAGTTCTCTATATTTTTTGAATGTTTTTGTGACTATTTAAAAATCAAACAAGGCTCAAAACTCAAAATAGCGCATAGCCAGGATCAAATTATAAATTAAAAATATTTCAAGTACCTTAAGGTCCTGATTAGCAATTTTATGCTAAAATATAGACAAAATGCTATAAACAGGAACTTGAAAATAAAAATTTTGAATTTTCTTTGATTTTATATGATTTTCATAAGTTCTTTATTATTTTGAGATTTTCAAGGCTTTTATAATGAATTTTCAAACAAAATTTTTACTGAAGGTAAACCACAGTGAAAGACAAGTCGAGGAATTTTTGTGGAATTTTTAATATATTTTTCGAATTTTTATGATTTTTATAAGGCAAACAAATACTTTTTAAGGGTTTTCGAATTTTTAAAAATAAGAAATGTAATTAAATCAATCCACAAAAATCATAAAAAAACAACATACCAGCAAGAGCTAGTAGTGATTTTTAGATAATTTTTAGAATTAATTTTATATTTATCAAGTCTAATAAAAATATATGCAATTAATCACACTTCATAAGGACCAAAACATAAATAATTTAAGTTTGGTACCCATTGGATAACACAATATAAAAGCTTAGGGTCGATTCTACAAATAGCCAGTCAATTAACGCACATGTTCAATTTCCAATGCACATGGGTATAAATGCAATTTCTAAACATATCATCCATTCAATAACAACAGAAAAGTTCAAGAAAGAACATGCAAATAACCCAAACAATACGTGAGGACACATGTGACTCAGACTCGGAGGGAATAAAGTGCAAATATCAAAAAGTACGAGGTCCAAACTGTAAATATTTTTAACTACACATTTTATTTAATGGACTAAATCGAAATAGAGAAACATGTGGGATAAAATATGAAATATACGCAATGGGGAACGTGGCACACGCAAGAGACGGCTCTGACGTGCGGCTCTAATCCTTCGTTGCAACACGTCTGATAGACCAGGATCTGTCGCGGACGTGTGCGTCAAATGCGTCAAATTTAACGGCTCTAAAGCTGCCACTATCGGGTGGTTGTGATGTAATCTGGCAGAAGCGTACTCATCCAATGACGGAAAGAGGGTCTGCAAGAACAAGCCTCCAGACGAACTTCAACCGAGCAAGGAGGGGATCCGACGCTCCGATGAAGTATCGGAAAGGTCCGACAGTGTCGTGAAGCTATTCTGCGTCGAATGGGATAATCCGATGGAGGGTGCGATCGTTGGCTGTGTGATGAAGCTACGTTTCATCATCTTTATTCTATCATTTTGGCCTTTTAAACCCTAGTAAATGCGTGTAAATAAGCTTAATTTAGACATTTTAGCATTCATGCATCATTATGTAAATAGTGTATAAAATGCGATTTTTAAAGCCAAAATTATAGAATAAAGAAAAGAAAAGAAAAATAATAAAATATTGTAAATATTTTATGACCCAAAACCCCGAGACCTAGGCATCTCGATGACTAGGTCGACAAGGAATAAAGTAGGGGGAGATAACGGCCAAAATAGAATAAAAACAACCTTTATTTTATCTATTCTTTATTCATTCTGGGACCTATTTTTAGTTCCACTTTTTACACTTCAAATAAAGAAACTTTGTACATGAAAGTTGTAGATAATTTCATATAGAAAATCACAAAATTGATTTCACTCAATAATAATGTACAGATAAAAATTATGATCTGAATAAGATTCCAGAAAACCAATTTCCCAGACCTGTATCTTGCAAATAAAAACTCGAAATGCATCAAACTCACCCTTTAGTTGTATATAGTTTAAAATAAGCTATTTAATGGCGGTGGTTTCGCATTTGGCGGAGCTACGGTTTGAAAGTTGAGTTTTGGACCCCTATTGTATACTTGTGCAGATTAAAATATTCATTTTATTATTTATTCACACTTTATATAATTTTTTATTTTTATAATTTTGTAAATATTACTTATAATATATTTGTACATTAAAATCAGAATAAAAACCTAAATAAAATACAAATAAAATACTTGTATTACAATACCTATGTATAATACCTATATACATATCTATATAATTACTATTTTATTAAGTGTATAAATTACATCAGAAAAATAAAATAAAAATATATTTAATTATATAAAAATACTTTATAAATTTATAAAATAGTAAATAAAAAGTAATAAAATTAAATACACAAAATAAAAATAAAAACATTAAAATATATAGATATATAGACCTATACAAGCCTAAATAGGTAACTTGTTATTTTACACCTCTAAAAAATAAATAAAAATCACTATAAAAAACTTTATAAAATAATAAACATTTTTTATTTTATAACTAAAAATTAATTAAATCATTTATTATTTTTAACCGAATTAATAAGCCTTTTTACCGGGGATTTTTCTGGTTGGTCCACGTGGACCAACCAGAATCATCCGCTAGTTGACCTCGGTCAACTCTCTGACCGAGGTCTGTACAGAGTCAGTTTTACGTATTTTTGGCCGATTTCGTGATTTTTTCGAGACAAATCCTTACACTGTCTCATGAATCTTCCTTCTTCACTTTTTTGCCTCGTTCATCCGCCAATCACGCCCTAGGTTTATCTCGGCTTTTGGATCACTGAATCGAAACGAATCTTTCGATCTTCTCGCCCCATTGGTCACTCGTTCAAAAACCACCCCCGTCTTCCTTCTTCCTTTGAACTGCATCAGGGCCTAGCCTCGAGCTCCGGGTTGTTGCTAACGGGTCTCCAGTGATAGGGGATTGACCCCAGCACCTCGTCGAGGTATGGCGGGGATCTAAGGCGCGTTCCACCCATCTCCGGCCACTTCGGCCGTGAGGTACCCATCTCGCCATTCTTGGCTTGAGGTTCGCATTTTTCTTCCATTTTATTGTTTGTTTTTACTCTCAGTAGTTCTAGCATCCATCTGCCACCTTCCAATTCGTCTGAAATCCACTCATCCACATTCGCCATTACCTCGCCGGAGCTCGCTCCGGTGAGCTTCACGCCCGTCGTTGTCCGCTTTCTTCTTCTACTAGGAGGGGCGAGGCATTTTGCCCTCGCCTCCCTTAACCTTTTTGTGCAGGTCCTGTTGCGTTCACGCGTGCCTGGGAGCCATTTTGGGAGCTCGCCGGGGTACCTGAGGCGCTCTGCTCCTCCTCCTCCTTCGGCGTGCTCTGGCAGTCTACCCGCCATTTTGAAGCCGTCATAAGCTCGAGGAAGCTTCTAGGAGCCTGTGGGGACCATCGGAGGAGCTACTGGTTGCCGGAGACATCCGAATCATCAATCCAAACCTCGTTGGTGGTTGGTTCTTCACGTGATCATCCAAGCACCTCCATCACCGTCCGATCCAACCGAGTTCTTCCTGGGGTGCAACAGTCGTCAGATCCACGCGTGCATCAACTGTTGATCTCCTCGTGGACTTTTGATCTTGGTCGTTCGCTGCGAAGGGGTATCGCGCGCCCTCGTCACGCCACGTGTTCAAGTGAGCGACTCACAGCCGTTCGATCCGTGCCGCCGGGTATTTTGCATATCCTTCCCAGCGATTTTTTTGTATTTAATATTCAGCACATAATCATTCATCTGCTGTTATATTTTTTTGTAATAATTGCTTTTAGACCCTCGAGCTTTTCATATTTACAAGAAGGTCCCCGCCAGGCGCGTGCAAGTCACACATGGGCTTGGCATTTTTGCGGGGAAAGGCATGAAATTTTGGCTATTCTGGATTGATCCAGGAAGTTTTTAATTGAGTTATATAGTTTTTGGAAGATTTGCATCCAAGCCCCTGGACGTTTAGCTGATTACAAAAATACCCTTGCTTGTATGTATTTTCTTGATGTTTCTAGTATATATTTCATGCACCTCTAAATTGCTAAAAATTCCACAAAAATTAGTTTAAGCTCCTATTGCATTTTACTTCCTTGCCATATTTTTATCTTGCATTTTTATTGTATTTTATTATTTATAAAATTCAAAAACACATATTTTCACTATTGTTTGCATTATAAAATACATAAAAATTATAGAAACATCTCAAAAAAATCCCCAAAAAATTAATTTTGCCTATTTTCGTGTGTTTTAACTTCAATCAAAAAATCACTAAAAAAATACGAAAGAAAACTCCTAAAAATTACAAAACCCCTATAATTTTTATAAAAATCTTAAAAATTCTACAAAAATCCTAAAAATACAATTTTAATTTCTGTATTTTCCATATTTTATTGTATTTAGTTTAAAATTAATTTGAGGAATTTTGGATACTGTTTAATATTTTTCATCCTCATTTTAATTTCAACCAGCAATTTATTTCATGGTTTACTAGTATTTTTTACTTTAAAAATACCAAAAAATTAGGAAAAATCTAGAAAATCACAAAAACATTAGAAAAATATAAAAAGACCAAAACTATTTTATTTTTTGAATTTTCCTTATTTTGATCTATTTTTATAAATCCTTTATCTCTCTCTCTTATATTGTATATATATTCTATTATTGAAAAAGAAAATATAAAAACTATAAAAAATAAAAAAAAGTAAAAAATCAGAAATTAAAAACCAAAATATAAAAATATAAAATCAAAAATAAATTAAAAAATTAAAAAATTAAAAAACCCACAAAAACATAGCACTTGTAGGCGTTTGATTACATTCACATTTTTGTGCATTTTTTGCTAGTTCTATCATGCTTGCTCCCTGAGTTTGACACTCTACACATACTTGCACTATACACATTTATGTAGAGTTAGTAATAATTTGACTCCACATTTGTTTCTCATTACTTGATTTATATTGTGGGTTTATTGTTGACTAATTAGGGTTTCTTGCCGGTCGCCACAGCGACTTTTGTCTCCACCTTGTGTGAGACATCTTTAGACCTGTGAAAAACCTTAGTTATCACTGTGTATGAAGGTGAAGGGTCTCCTAGAGCAGCTTCTCCTGAGCAGTTGAGGTCCAAAGAGGTCTTCTCATGCACCTCTGTGCCTGCAAAGGGTAGAGGGGACTCGGGGTTGCACTCTGGTCCAGTTTATTGCTTCAGAAGATAAGGGAAGCGTGGTGGTGTGGTATTCGACCTCCGACAAAGGTCGGCGACAGAGATCTGTTCCTAATCTCGCAATGATAGGCAAGCCTTGAGATGATCAGGTTGTGTATGAAGGTGTGGGATGAGTCAAGGTGTTGATCGATGTGGGTGGAAGGGCGTAGCAGAGCTCCAACCAGCTAGTCGGAACTAACGAGCTGGCGATGGCGTGAATTGGATAGATGGAATCAAACAAGGAAATGAAGGTGATGACAGTGATACCTGAAGGTTCAGATGAACTCCTAGTCTTTAGGTGGAGGTGGGCATCAATATCTTGGCCTCAACCGAGCTGCGGATGGCTGGGAGGCTTCACACGGTGGATCTCCGGCCACGTCGTGAGCTACAAGCCTCCAGACACCTCCGGCGAATCCTAAGCTACCCCTCCTATGGTTGTCACTTTGATGAAGGTGGGTAAGGATCTATGGTGGCACGAGGGACAGCTGTCATGTTGGAGATGAGATGTTTTATAGGCTGCTCGAGGGTTCCAAATGATTGGAGCATTACGTGGAACCCTAGACAAATCCGATTGCGTCTAGCGATCCACGAGGATCATGAATGTTCGAACTTCAATTGGATGCAGGAATCTAGTTAATCGGAGTTCCGGTTCATGCGCTAAAAAGTGGAGAAAACACTTAGGTGAAGCACGTGCGACCCGACCCGCCCTGGAAGAGACCGCTGAGTGGGGTCAACGGTCTGAGGTGGACCAATGAGAAAATAAGATTTACAAAAATCAAAGAAAATAGAATTAAAAATAGTAAATGAATTTAAATAAAATTTATATAAAATGAAAAATATTATTTTATAAACTATTTTTCTGTTATTTTTAATTATTTTCATGAAAAATAAAAATAATGTATATACAATATATAGTATTATATGCATGTATAATATAACTATGTATTTTGTACAAATATTTTTTTATCATTTTTACAAAAATACTTTTATTTTATATTTTATTTATTTACAGCATACTTTTAGGAGTATAAAATAATTTTTATTTTATTTTTATAAATTATTTAAGTGTGTAAGATAAATAGTGAATGTGGTATATACATATGTATTTTATACAAGGGTTATTAATTTAATTTCTATTTTTGTTGTAGTTTTCTATTTTTATTTTTTTATATTATTTCTAGGGCTATATATATGGTTTAAGAAGAATAAAATGATTTTATTTTTTCAAAAGTAAATAGATTAATAGTATATACAAGTGTAGGTGATATGTACTATACCTTGTGATCCCTTATCTCTCTCTACTTCTTTTATTTGTGACAAGGTCAAGACTTGACCTTCTCTTGGGGTTTGGATCACTATGTATTTATTCAAAATATCTCATTCTTTTTCTTTTCTCTTTATTCTTTTATTTTACAAAAAGTATGTGTTAATTATGCAATATTAACAAAGACATGCATGATGCTAAGTTATTGTATTTACATGTATTTATAGGTACTTTTGCTAAAAAGAATAGCTAAAATAAAAGAATAAAAAATGACAATCGTAGATTCAACATTTCCTATCTCTAAATCGATATGGAGGTGGCATCCCAAATCGACACCTCAGGTGCCGATCAATGGCTATTATCTAAATAATTTTTTATCATACCTATTTAATTAATTTCAAATTTTAATAATTATTTAAAAAACCCAAAATGGATTTTTTACATGATTATTAAAAAAATTGAAATTAATTAAATAGATATGATACTTTTTTAAAAAATGTGTATGCAGTATGTCCTGTACAGGGAAGAATTAGAAATGAAATGGATGAAATGTGTATGTAGTCGAAATTATGTAAAATCTTTAAGCAACTAGGACATAAAAGATTATCCATGCAAAATATAGGAACAAATGGATAGAGTAAATAGATCTGTAAGGACGTTTTAATTGCATATTTTATATTTCATTTGCAAATAAATTTAGAATTAATTTTTTAATGACATGTTTAATTGTTATATGTAGATGACACAGATGGGTAGAATTCCTGGACATGTAGATACGTTAGTGTTGTACATACAGAATGAGTATCGATCATCACAACCTACTAGCTCGGTAAGTAATTAAATAAGTTTTATAATTTCTTGTTTGGTTTATATTGTTACTTATGCTTTGTTGAACATATTTTTACAGATTCGATTTGTTGAATATAATGAGTTACTCAATAGTATTTCTGACAAGAAGAGTGCAATAATAGAACAAGTGTTAGAAGCATCGGGTTTCTCATGTGTAGTAAACATGAGAAGGGTACAAACGTATCCTTCCTCGATGACTAGTTTGCTGGAGTGGTGGAGACCTGAGACACATACTTTTTACCTATGATTTGAGGAAGCCGCTATTACTTTACAGGACATGGAATTAATTAGTGGGTTGAGAGTTGACGACCATCCTATCACTGGTCCAGATGCTCCGACAGGTGGATGGGATGCACTATGTTTGAGTTTGTTAGGAGTAATACCCACTTGGATAAAGAGTGGAAAAGTGAAACTGTCATGGATACACAACGTCTTCTTTAGTCAAGAACATCCGCTGCTGGATATTGAAGATGAGCAAGAAGCAACTCATATAGCTAGAGCACTTATTTTTTATCATATAGGATGCAGTGTTCTTGTAGATAACAGTGGAGATATGGTGCCTCTAAGTTATGCATTTGCAATTCAAACCTATATTTTTCCTGTGTTTAATATGTTCTATAAAATATCGCTTAATTTCTTTTTGTAGATTCCTATTACATTTACGTGATTTGGAAGAATGCGCTCAACTTGCTCAAGGTGTTGTTGCTTTGGTGCATATGTATTTTGAGTTGTATAGAGTTCGAAGATCAACACATCGAGGATGTATGGCTTCTTCTCATTTTGCAGGTATGTAGAGTATTCAATATGTCCCACGTTTTCGATCGTATTGTTTGATTTATATCACTTAATATTTTTAAAATGCAAGTTTGGGCATGGGAGCATGTTCATATAGGAAGATCAGTGGTACGAGATGGTACGCAGATCAACGGAGGAGCATTGGTCTTGAAGTGGATAAGAGTGTGAAGTTTTAAGGAGAACATTCATACTGCAACACTGGTATTTGATCGTAATGAATTTAATACACAATAAGTTAATTAGTTAAAAAATCACGATTGTTCTCTATGTTTATAAAATTCGAATAGATGCTTACATATCCTTTTTTTAGTAAATGTAGATGAATCAGACGCCATATGTCGATGGGAGATTGCACAATTACATCATATTTGCAGAAGTGGTCATGATGTTTGGACGAGTCAGGTGCCACTAATCTGTTGCGACATCATAGCTATGAATGCACCTGATCGTGTAATGCGTCAGTTTGGGATGCGATAACGTATTCCCGCTTCCGTTGAGAGGATAAACGTCGTCTCTCGGCTAATGAATCTCGTCTTCATCATGCTTAAATTGATCAATTAGGCTCCGTTTCATAAATTCGCATGCATTTAATTATTAATAGAGCATAATTAGCATTCATACATATGTAAATAATATTTGCATTTCATCATGCAAAATTGCATTAAAAATTCCAAGTGTCAATTAGCCCAAAAAACTGCTAACTTCTCATATTTTTAACTAATTCATCCTAAATCCGATTGACCCTAGATCACCTCCATTGTGTAGATATCACTAACAATATTAATAAAAAATACAAAAAAAATTACTAACTCAAATAAGTATCAAATAATCCCAAAGTCTGATTTCATATCTGACGGACCAAAATGAGCATATCTCCCTCATACAGTGTTCGATCTTAGTCTATTCACTTTTAAAGTACTCCACATTCAAATACCTTCAAAACAAGACTAATTTCATAAAATTTGGAGCTCATATGTGAAAGTTGGGTTTTGGGCCTCTTTTGTATATTTTACCTTTTTGCTATTGTTAACCAAAGTTTTTATTATATACTTAACCCTTTAAATTTTATTTCTTCTTAATTTATATTCTTTGATGAAAGTTTTATTAAGCGACACAAAAATCCAAATCCAGATTAAAATTGAAATCAAAGAAACCGACTGAATCCAAGTGTCCATTGTGAGTCTGTACAAAAATTGTGTGTTTCATACTTCTATTTTATTTTCCTATTTCCTTAATTATTAAAAATCCAAAAAAACCAAATTAGTGTGTAGTTAATTTCCTTATATTTTGTCGTATTTTTTTTAGAATTTCTATCCTTTTTTAAACCACCAAAAAAATTACAAAACTCTAAAAAGCCGGTTTTCTATACACATGGAAAACCACCAAGAATACCACTATGCACAGATGGCCTCTTTTGCTCATGGGTCCTTCATAAAAGTTGTAGATCTCATCGAGACGAACAACTTTTGTGTAGGAAATTTTTATCCGAAGTTTCCTATTTCTTCTCTATTTTCTTTCCCATTTTAATTTTGAATTTTTTTGGGGCGACACGTGGCAGCCTCTGGGCATGCCACGTGTCACCCCACCTCATCCCTCTCTCATCTCTCTTTCCTGGGTCACGTGCCTAGCACATGACCCCCTTCTTCTTCCCCAACCATTACAAGCTTCATCCAATGGCCCCACCAACTGCTCCCCCTCCACCTCCACCTTGCATGTAACGGCAACCGCTTCCACGTCCCTCCTCCGGCCGTTACGAGGCCGGTTTCTCCTCCTTCCCATAACGCCTCCGCCTTCCTATAAAGATGAACCGCCGACACCTTCGAAAGTCATCCGCCATCTGCAACAAGAGCATGGGCTTCAACTCGGTTGGTGACAACAAGTGGGCACAGCGACCCCTCTAACCGGTGTGATCCAAGGAGGTGTCCTTCCCTGTAGTTGCTCTCCGCGAGTAGTCAGGCTACGTCGTGCTCCGCCCACGAATGGGGCGAAGGTCGGAGTTGAGTCATCCTTCTCTCTCTAAGTACTCCTCCACCCCCTCCATCCTCTCTTGCGTAACCCCATCGCCAGGTCCATAGCCCTTTGTTTGACCGACCGACCCCCTCCATCTCCGACCTTGCAAAGGTCGGAGCTCTGCTCCTATCCCTCGCCTGAACACCACCGCCGTTCCCCTATTTTTTTTCTCGGTTCTGTTAACTTTCCAGGTACACCTTCACCGACAAAGCCGCCATGCCTTCTCCTCTGCACTCCGCCCTTCATCGCGCGACCACTGACTCAAACCCATTTCGCCCGCAATCACCGCCTTCAACGCCCTCTACATACCCAACAACCAAGAAGCTCCCCGCTCCTCCATATCCACACCTCCCCTCGCAGGCTCATTTCCGTCGCTCGCCTCTATGCTACCACCGCGAGCACCGCCGCCGAACGCCCTCGCGCTTCGCTAACAGCAGTTCTGCCTCGGACGTGTGTCGCCTGAGGCTGAGGTCCTTCGCTCGACGCCCTCGGTTTGACCGCTCGACCGTGTGTCGGCCGAGCTCCTTCATCACCCTCCGTCGTCGTAGCCATCGTTGGATCAGGGCCAAGCCCCTGATCTAACGGTCCTCATCACTCCCCCTCTGAGCCTAGGCCCAAGTCTAGAGGCTCGGACCATCCGAGCCTCTCACTCGCCATCCGGGCCTTTAGGTCGGGACTCCGAACCTCAGGCTTGGCCCCTCCGAGCCTCCGTCCCGCCTTCGAGCCTCTTTGGGAAAATTGCAGGTACACCCCTAGAAGTTTCAAAAATTACAAATATACCCCCGTATGGGGTAAATTGCAGTGGGGCCCCTCCAACTTTTTGAAATTACAGGTAAGCCCCTTTAGGGACTTTTTGAAAGAGAAACTTTATTTTATTTACATTTTAATCCCTGTAAATTCATTCTAACATATCTTTCTGATACGAACTCCATTTTTAGCATATAATATGTCCTTTTGAAGCTATTTTCATGCTCTATCACTTAGCATAGTTTATGCACAGATCTGAGGTTGTTTTTGAGGATCTCTGTTGACATATGCAGGCTAATTGTGACATATTTGTGCTTGAAAAATTAATGACATATTTTGTAGGAATTCGGATGAGGATGTTAATTCGATTAATTTCTTGTAATCTTTGTTGATTATTCTTAATAGTGTAATATTCACAAGGGATTCATTAAGATTATTGTCGATTATTCGAGGAATTGAATCAAAGAAATTTGGGGGCCAGATATCTTGCTTCAAACTATTCTGAACATCAATTGATTTAATAATCTGAAGCATTGAGTCAAAGATCAATCCATTTTGATTTGTGATTAATTTTGTGAAGTTATAGATCATATTGTTTGGGGATTTAATATGTTTAAAATCGCAGATCCTGGATACAATCTTCTTTGTTTATTTTCTTTGCATCGCATCTTCATCATTGCATTGTATTATATTGTCTCAACATAGAAATTAATCATCATTAATTAATTATTTAATTTAATTTAAAATCAAGCAACTAAGAATCATCACTCCCTGTGTTCGACCTTGGTAATCTTGCCAAGTAAAAACATTGCACAACATTCAAAGATTGTGGTTTTTGCTGAATCAAATTTGCCTCCTATACTACGACAATTCCTGATTATTAAAGAGGCAAATTTAATGTCCATCATCGACGTAATAAGACAAGAAGTACCGACTTCCTAAATTGATTTACTATACACTGACAATACATGAATTGTTGGGATGAGAGGGAAGCCACAGTTGTTCTTGAGCACGTGGATGCAATATTTACATGCACTGGTATTGAAATATAACAAGAAGATATATCCAAACACAGATTCCTGCTCCTACAATAGCTTATTGTTTACTCCGTAAATCGGTGGTCCTAAGTTCCTCACAAGGCGGGAACCTAGTCGCTGAGCCGACCACACAAAATCTGGAATAAAACAACAATTAACCCACAGTAAATATATGCAATGAATGTCCAAAAGTGTGGAGTTAAAATTTATTATAACTCTACATGTAAATGTGTATAGGTGTAAGCACAGGTAGAGGTCGAACACTGGGAGGCGAAGGGAATGTATGTGGTGTATCATGTATTCAATCCATTGTTCATGTCCAAATGTTTATTGTTTTTGTGGGTTTTCATTTTTTATATTTTTTTATTTATTTTTTGTTTTTATAATTTTTGTTTTGTTTTTTTTGTAATTTTTAATTTTTTTTATATTTTTAAGTATATAATATATATACACATATAAAGAAATATATATATAAGAAGAGAGAGATGTAGTATAATGATACATAGACATATATATATATGTTCAATATATTAAGTATAATATTTTTTTAGGCTTTTTGTATTTTTTTTAATTTTTATGTTGTTTTTCTGGAACTTTGCTAATTTTTATGTATTTTTAATTCCAAAAATGTCCCCAATATGGGACGAATTCAATAGGCCGAAATTAATTTGGATTTTAAAATTATATAATAAGTGTCAAAATAAACCCAAATTAATTTTAATACATAAATAATAATATATATAGATAACTATAAAATAAGAAAACATATTTTTGGTATTTTTCTAGAGTTTTTATATTTTTTGGGATTTTGGAGCTTCTTGAAATTTTTATATTTTCTTTTTCTATTTTTTTGGGTTTTTCAATTTCTGGACTCAATATATATGTAATTATACCATATATAATTTTTTTGTGATTTTTAAAAAATATTTTATAATTTTTTTGTATTTTATAAATTAGACAGTGCAAAAATGGCTTCTTTTTATTTTTAATAATTAGGAAAAATGCGAAAAAATGCAAAATAAAATATGGCGTGAAAGAGCGTTACATAGAGCATCTATCCTAATTTTTGTGAATTTTTGGAAGCCTCATAGGTATTTATAATAAATAGATAAAAGACACAAAAATAAACAACCTAGCAGTGGCATTTTTGCAAATAAAATACATTCTAGGGGCATCAGTGCAAAAATACCTACTGGAATACACATTTATTTAAACTTTGAAGATTATTTTTCAATAAACAAAAACGCCAAGGTTTACAATGCAAAATTCATGCGCCTCACGTGGGATTGCACGTGAGGCGCGGAAGGACCTAAACGCAATTTAGATAAGTACAGGGGTCCTTTCGCAAATTTACAATTTATATTATAACGTGCAAAATTATATACAGAATTAAACATTAAATATACAAAAAGGCGGGGGTACAAGTGAAAATTACCCCCATAGGCGCTGAATCGAACGGCTGGTCTTCATTCACTAATCCACGTGGCACCTCCACGTGCGCCGATGACGCTTCGCTGATGAGCGGTTGGGATTAGATCACTAGCGTGATCTGACGGTCGTAGCATCGCTTCATCGGACGGCTGGCAATCGAACTGGGCCATCGTCTTCATCCAACGGCGGAGGGCTGGCTTGGAAGAACAGGGAAGAAAGCTCCTCGGGGTGAGCTTCTTCCTCCTCGATCTCGCTCTCCGGCCAGTCTTTGCTGATTCTGAAGGTCCAAAAAGATTCCTGGCAGGGTTCTTTACTTGCTGGAGGTGTCGGATCGGGCTGAGGTACGCTGGAGCGCCCCTGAGAGCTCGGTGAAGAAACGCGGCTCCAGGTACCTCCATCCGCGTGGAAATCGTCTCCTGGCTGGTGGTATTATGCCTAACCTGCACAGAAAGGTAGAGGGGCTCGAGGTCGTCGCCCTTGACCCGGGGTTTGAAGCTGGAAGCAAGGGGATGGGTGGAATGGCGAAGCCTCCGGCGATGGGTGGAGTCGAGGCTTCGATTCGCGGATTCATATGGGAATCCGGTTGGGTTGGAGTGGTCAGAAGGTGGAGAATGCGGAGGGGAGCGAAATGAAGGCGAAATGGTGTCGGGGCACAGTCAGAAACAAGGTGAGAAGCTCGCCGGAGCAGAGCTCCGGCGAACTTCGAATCAACTAAACTACGCTAAAATAATAAGCGAAACATGAAACTAATTGCAGGAATGAAAACTAGAAGTAAAGACTACCTAGAAAGATAAAATGCGCAGCTCTTATACCTGGGGGCCTCCAGGGAGCAGGGCGGCCGCCGGAGCGCCGCCGCGACAAAATTTTCCTCCATCTCCGACCGAATCGAGGTGTTGGGGAGCGCCTCCTGTCACGAGGGCTCCACCAGGAGCTGATTCAAGCTCAAAGAGGGGGATGAAATTGGCCAAATTCGGCCAAGGAAGAGGAAGGACTTATTTATAGACATTCCCGGGGACCCCCATTGACCGGCGATTATTGAAGAATCAGGGCTATGTACAATGGATCTAAGATCTCGACGAGAATCTTGGATGATCAGGGAAGATCTTTCATGAAGGATTCGAGGGCGAAGGATGGAAGAGACGCCCAGAAAAAGGGGACGAAAGTCGGGGAAATGATGGTTCTGGCGCGCCTGGTCCCAGATGGGACAGTTGACCAGGGGTCAACTCAGGCCGCGCCCTGGTTGGTCCACGCCAGCCGCTAAAAGACAAAACAGGCAATTTTAGCCTAAATTGATTTATTTTCCATAGTAAATGATTTTATTAGAATTTTCTTAAAACATAAAAAATGTGTATTTTTTATGTGGTATTTATTTGTGATTTTTATTGAATTTTTTGAAGTGTTTTATTATGATTTTAATTTAATAATGTGTATATGTATGTATTTACATGTATTTTTGTGTATTTTATTTTTAATTTGTTTATTTTCTTTTATTATTTTATTGGCTTTATTTTATAAATTTATAATTTATTTTTGTGAGTAGAAAGGTATTTATATTTAATTTTTAGGAGTTTATTTACATTTTTAAATAAATAGGTATATGCATATGTAAGTATACTTATAGGTATTTTACCTATATATTATATACATTTTATTTATTTAATGAATTTTATTTGTTTTTATTTTGGATTTGTACATTTTATAAGTTATGTATAATATATACATTATTATAAAAATATGGATGAATGAATAATAAAAGAATTAAATTCCCTTTTATTTATATACATATAGGTAGCATAGGTCTTTTGTCTATGTATTACATAGACTTATTTTATTTTACCAATTTTTTTGGTTTTATTCTTATGTCAATATGTACATGAATTATATAGATTATCTACAAAATTACAAAAATATGAATTTATAAGAATAATGAATATTGAATAAAATGAATATTTTAATCGGGTACTATGTACAAGGAGGGTCAAAACCTAACTTCTACAGATGAACTCCAAAAATTATGAAACCAATTTTATAAAATAGTTCTTTGAATGCTATATACAATTAAAGGTGAGTTTGGTGATTTGGAGTTTTTATTTGCAAGATATGGGTCTGTGAAGTTGAGATTTTGGCTTTTTATTCTGTGTATAAAATGTACACTGTGTATTGTTTTACACAAACTCAATTTTGTATTTTTATTTACATTATTATCTACAATTTTTATGAACAAAGTTTCTTTATTTGATGAATAAATAATTATATACAAAATATGTGTCAAAAATGCATAAATGAATGAATAAATAAATGAGATATTTATTTTATTATTGGCCCTTATCTCCCCCTACTTTATTCCTTGTCGACCAATTCCACGCTGGCCTTGGTCTCGGGGTTAGGGTCATAAAATATTTACAATATTTTATTCCTTTTTCTTTTCTTCCCTTTATTCTATAATTTCGGCTTTAAAAACCTTATTTAATGTACAATAAATACAATAAAGAATGGATGCTATTATGTACAAATTGATGCTATTTACATGCATTTGCTGGGGTTTTTGAGGCCAAAATGATAGAATAAAGGTGATGAAATGGAGATTCATCACCCCCCTATACTTGCCTTTGCTAGTCCCTAGCAAACACTTATGCAATAAGTGCAAAAAGAATGAAGAAAGGAAAAAGGAAAATTAAAGAAGGGTAGAGTGACTAAGGGTGCTTTCAGTGCAATACATGTCTTTACAAAATCAGAATTTGGAGCTCCTGTTAGACCTTAAGTGTAGATGTGTGTGGAACGTAGTTGGGAACCAGCTCTAAAACACAATAGCCTTCGAGAGTCACAGAACTTGGTTCAAATCACCTCAATAGCCAGGTCAGAACTAGCCTACATCATACACAAACCCTTATGACTATGAAGCTGACTTGTACAGTGTAAGTGATGGTGGCTCTCCCCAACTGAAATGTCACGGGGACTGACTTCTCCAGAATGACAACCCAATGATTCCCCAATCCAGCCCTCTACCGTCGAGGAGCGGGGTATTCCCTTCTAAGTTCAAGTGCAACCGGCTCAAGAAGAGGGGGAATAAGAGGTATAGAATTTTTGGGAGCTCAACCAGTGTAGCTAAGTCTCCCGCTGCAAGCTTCATGAGATGTAACATGGATACCATAATCTTTTGCTTTATTGGGCTATATACACTCCGGTGGGCTTATTAAATTTTCAATCCGACCCACCACTTTTTTGGAGTTCTTTTTGCATTTTTTTCAAGTGCATCTGTACAACATATCTACATGGTGCAACATATATACAAGAAATTTTCCTCTTGAGCCAGTAGACTATCCCTCTTTTGAAGCTTTATTGCAACCCACACTCTTCTGTCATTTGACTTCATTGAAACAGAACCAGGTTGGGGTGCACTTCCCTCCCTAGACGAGGACGAATGTTTCCACCCGCGTGCGTCTCAGACTGGCAAATCCAACCCCCTCACCACTCCAACTGAGTTGAGCCAAGTGAAAGGTGCAAGTGTACAAGTTAGGTCACGGCCGACAAGAGTCATGCGTGTGTTTCGAAAAGTTCTAGTTAGTCCACTGAGGTGACTTGAACCCAGCCCTGATTTCTCAAAGAATTAAGTCTGACTAGACCTGAAGTACCTTAAACCTAGTTCCCATAAGGTTCCAGTGCAATTAGGTGCAGTAAGGTCCAACCAAGCTCCAATCTTTGACTTTATTGGACTAGTTCAATCATCAAGCTCAATAAAAGAATATGAATGCTATGCAAATGTTATTTACAAACATGCAAAGAATAATGCAATTTTTTGAAAGAATTTGAAAACAAAGAGAAAAATTTTTACACGAAGAATAAAAGAATTTTGGCACTCAGAGTATAAAATATATACAACTATTTACACGGGCGTGTTGCTTTATTAAAGAATTTACTAGTTTTGACAAGAGTGTTTATTGAGGTGTATATACAATTGATAAAGAATTTTATGTCTTTAGTTTCTGATTTATTTTTAGTTATTTTTTATGATTATTATGATGCTTTTATTCCTCAAATTTATTTAAAAATCATTTTGAAAACTATAGTACAAAATAATTTTTGCAAATATTTACAATCATTTGAAATCCATTTTGCAAAAGATTTTGCAAACACTATATATACATTTTCACAATATTTTTTCAAAAATGTTTTCACAATCATTTGCAAATCGGTTTTCAAATCCTTTATTTCACACAAGTAGAAAAATTTTGCAATCAAAATATTTTTACAAAGGTTGAAAATATTTCACAAAAAGTTTTCCAAACAGTTCACACCATTTTTCAAATCATTTTGCAAAAGTATTTTTAACCTGATTTATTAATCAGTGTATACAAAAAGAATCTGAGGAATAAGAAGCATTATTACTTAATGCATTGTATCATAAGTATACGAAAGTACGAGTTATGAATGAAGTATATACATAGTATATACGACCCCCCTATACTTAGCTTGATCTATGTCCTCATAGATCGGAAAGTAAAAGAGAAGACATAACTCGTACTGAGTATAGACGAGTCTAAAGAATATACGAATAAGAGATGAAGGAAATAGAAGTCGACCGTCCCCCCTATACTTAGGATCAAGTAATCCTAAGTATAGCAGACTGTACACAAAGTAGAAAGGGTCAAGGGTGGGAATAAATAGAGAAAAGAATTAATCAAATCAGGGGTGCAACCCCCCTATACTTAGGACAAAGTACGTCCTAAGTACAGAAAACTGTCTATATGGGGCGACACCCTTTTATTTAGATACAAAAGATAGAAAAGGAAAAGAAGAAAAGAAGAAAAGAGAGATATATACAGATATATGGAAAGGTCGTGGAGAATATACGCATCACTCCCCCTATACTTAGGGTGAGATATCCCTAAGTATAGGCAACAACAGGAGTGACGAAACTGAACGATGAAAGAACAACGCGGTGTGTACCCCCCTATACTTAGGACAAAGTACATCCTAAGTATAGACACAAAGATATGGCGATAGATCTAGGGTACACATAACATGCAGGAAAACGGAATGTACAAACACATATATACAAGCGGTGAAGAGACTGGTGAAGTACAGGACGGTATCTGATAAGTGAATACCGTACTCTCGTCGTCGTTCTCCCTGTGAGAACGAGGACGCAGTCAGAAGGTGAAAAGACACCCGGATATGCAGTCAAGTGGGTGTCGGCTATCGAGGACAAGTAGATCAGTATAGATATCGGATACGGTAGCATGAAGCAGTCAATCGGCTCATAGGGCCAGCATGAAAGAATGGAACCAATACCATAAGACCGGGAGGAGGAAGGAACAATACAGAGCCCTCCGGTCAATTAGAGTCTCGATAAGATATGGAAGATAGAGAATAGGAGACATCATGGCATTCAGTGGTTGTGAGGTCGGAAGATCAGAGGAGACACACCGAATACCGCAAGACATGGCTCAATCCTGCGAGGGTCGTCAAGGTGAGCAGGCTCGAAGGAGCCAGGAATCAGACCATAATCAGAAGACTTGGTCCCGTGATCCGCAGATCGGATACACAATCAGAGAAGAGACCAAGTACACAAATCAGAAGACTCGGCTTCGTGCTCCAACAGACAAGAGACACCAGGAATGAAACCGAGTACCTAGAAAATGTTGTACCCTCCCGTAGATAACCCTCGGGGAGTGGTACATGCTAATCATAGAATAATCAGAACAGAGGCCCACCCTTGCGATGGTCGTCAAAGAGAGAAAAGGGCTCAAAGGAGCTGGGTCCATCAGACGGACCCACATAGTGGTCTCGGTGGTCAACAAATTGGCTACCAGCAGAAGAAATCAATCAGATCGAAAATATGTCGTAGTCTCCCGCAGATAACCCTCGGGGAGCTACGAGCTAGTCAAGGAATAATCAGAAACGAGCTCATTCTTGCGAGGACCGTCAAGGAGAGCAGACTCAAAGGAGTCTGAGCAAATTGGTCTCGTTCCCCAATAGATCGGGCGCACAATCAGGAATGGAGACCGAGCACACAAATCAGACGAGTCAGCTTCGTGCCCCAACAAGGTGGCGACACCAGAGGTGAGTGAAGCCGATCGTAAAGAAAGTGTCACATCCGTCTGCAGATAGTCCTCAGGAAGCGATGTGAGCTACGCAGTGAATAATCAGAGTACATCTCGTCCTTGCGAGGGTCGTCAAGGAGAGAAAGAGGCTCAAAGGAGCGGGACCCCTCAGACAGATCCACAGAAAACGGAGTCTCGATAGACGGCAGACCATCTACCAGCAGAAGAGACCAAGAGAGCTAAAATGTGTCATAGCTTCTCGTAGATAACCCTCAGAGAGCTATGAACTAGGCATGGAATATTCAGAAAAGTGGAGCTCTGCCTTGCAAGGACCGTCAAGGAGAGCAATCTGGCAGTTGGCCCCATGTGCCGACAGATCGGGCACACAGTCACAGAGGTAGGCCAATCAAAATATCATCTGACTCGGTTTCGGGTCCCATCACAATGGCGACCAAAGTCGTGAATGAAACCGTAGTCCTAGAAATTGGCGCATTTTCCCGCAGATAGTCCTCGGAGAGCAATGCGAGCTAGATCAATGAAGGTCGCGGGAATGCTGGCATAAAATCTCAGGTCCTCGAAATAGTGTGAATCCATCAATCAACAGGAGGGCATAAGATCATGTGAGGGAGAAAATAATCAGGTCTATCACGAACCTCCCTCAAGTCAATCCAATAAGCTGAGCTGGCACAACATATAGTCAGGAATCCTCAAAATGCCGTAGGTGGATAAGAGAATCAGGAGATCGGGGATGGGTCAATCACGAAGAAGAGAGATCATGTGGGTTCCAATCATCGTCATCATGAACCATATATCAAGATAGTCCATCCAAAGTCCAAATTAAGACGGGTTGAAACCTCTAGATAGATCAGTATAAACATCATGATATCATCCTCAAATCACTGAAGCACATCATATCCTCAATCCGGTGTGCGAGATCTAGATCCTCAATAACGAATCACACCTAATGATCATGCATCATCAAAAATTCTCAATATACTAGTATGCATGTATCAAAAACAAATCCTCCAAATCAATCTCAGCATCCTCAACATCATTGGCCCGTCTTACACAGATAATCAAGATAATCACGAAATCCTCGATGCGGGCCTCGTTAATATGCACAGCATTCCTGGGTAAAGGGAGGGATGACACGAGGTACACAAGAAGCATGGGTAAGAAGGGTACACAATGGGGTGGAGAAGTTGATTGAGGCTACGTGCCAATATCACGGTGATAAAAGAGTGAAACAGAGGGGACGAGGAGGGTGGGCGAGAAGATCGAGACATAGACAAAATTGGGTGTTCCAAAAAAGGCGGGAACACCGTCAAAATGGTGGTTCGAAGAGCAGGCTCTCCTCGAATCCAGAGAAGATGGGGATGATACAGTGGCTACGAAGAAGATGGATAAGAAGGGTGAGACAAAGGGCTTGGCGAAGAATGATTGAGCTCTAGCGCCAATATCACGACTAATGCAAATGAAGAAGTATATGTATAAGAGAGGTAGAGAGACTCAAAGATGAAAAATGCATGACTCACACGGACGGAACCGACTACTCTAGTAATGAATGAAAAACACAATGAACTCCAAGTCACAATCAATACACAAGGTAAACCTCCGATTCACCTACTCAACACAGTGAAGACCGTCAGGTGACGTCCATTTTTCTTTTCAGTTTTAGAGTGAGATGAGAATCACAAAGTTGTACAAACACTTAGGAGGCTTGATGGGATTTGGGCTCTACTCCTTAGTGTGTACGTAAGCAAGTTAAAACGCATACAAGGAGGGGGTTGCTCTCCCCAAGACAATGAATCCATTACGTTTTATTTTTAGATCCAATAGAGTTAGCAGTCCCGATTTTATTTTAGTTATCACTTTTTTGGGTATTTTCAATGCATGTGCCTATCGAGGTTCCAATTTCCATTAAGCATCCTAAGTGGCAAAAACAGAGGGAGAAGGTCGGAAAAGCCAAGCAAGTCAGAAATCGATGATGCATGCTAAGTAAGAAGACTTATAGTGCTTCCAGCTCTCTCCATGCGGGATGCATAACATAATTGAATCCTATGCTAAATGCAAATGCAAGCCGAAGATATCGCCCTAGGATAGTAACTGCTATTATCGTGAAGCACCACAAGTCGGTCACTTATCCTTAACCTAAGAGTTCGGTCTTGGCTCACCCCTCCTCTTTTCGACACACTCGAGTCCAGGAGTAGCGCTTGATGGGGCTCGCTTACGGCACAAGGGTTAAGAGATAAATGAACCGACTGTTTAAGTTTGACTAGATCCAAAACGCACTATAAGTACATGCAAATATATATTAGGGTGTTTGGACCTAATCTATCGGTAAGCAATTCCTAAGCTAGGGCTCATTCACACAAAATAATAAAAATAAAATAAAAAGAAAAGCGTAAAAACCGTCGAGGCCCCCAAGGGAACAATCCCTCGGGCAATGGACCTCGGGAGTCGGAGTGTACCTGTGAGAGTCCTGTATTATTACAAAATTCTAAGTTTCACTCTCTTACATGAATATACATAATAAAATAATATGCATAAAAATAGAGACTGTCTTCAAAAATTCTCTTTCTCTCCCTTTGATGCTCTCTCCTGTTGGCTTGGCATAGAAGAGCCAACTCCACCTTACTTGGGTGCATAGGTCCTCCTAGGAGGTCCTCCTTCGCTTGGCGGTCCCTCGCATCAAAGACAAAGGAAAGAAATGGTCAGAGCAATCAATCAAATAATATCAAATAGGAATAAAAACCAAACAAATAATCGAATCATGAACATGAGCAAATAATTGAATAAATGAACAAATAAGCTCACAAAATCATACAAAATCCGTTGCCTCCCCGGCAACGGCGCCATTTGTTTACTCCGGAAATCGGTGGTCTTAAGTTCCTCACAAGGCGGGAACCTAGTCGTTGAGCCGACCACACAAAATCCGGAATAAAACAACAATTAACCCACAGTAAATTTATGCAATGAATGTCCAAAAGTGTGGAGTTAAAATTTATTATAACTCTAAATGTAAATGTGTATAGGTGTAAGCACAAGTAGAGGTCGAATACTGGGAGACGAAGGGAATGTATGTGGTGTATCATGTATTCAATCCATTGTTCATATCTAAATGTTTATTGTTTTTGTGGGTTTTAATTTTTTATATTTTTTTATTTATTTTTGGTTTTTATAATTTTTGTTTTGTTTTTTTTGTAATTTTTAATTTTTTTATATTTTTAATTATATAATATATATACACATATAAAGGAATATATATATATAAGAAGAGAGAGAGATGTAGTATAAGGATACATAGACATATATATATATGTTCAATATATTAAGTATAATATTTTTTAGGTTTTTAGTATTTTTTTTTAATTTTTATGTTGTTTTTCTGGAACTTTGCTAATTTTTATGTATTTTTAATTCCAAAAATGTCCCCAATATGGGACAAATTCAATAGGCCGAAATTAATTTGGATTTTAAAATTATATAATAAGTGTCAAAATTAACCCAAATTAATTTTAATACATAAATAATAATATATATAAATAACTATAAAATAAGAAAACATATTTTTGGTATTTTTCTAGAGTTTTTATATTTTTTTGGGATTTTGGAGCTTCTTGAAATTTTTATATTTTCTTTTTCTATTTTTTTGGGTTTTTCAATTTCTGGACTCAATATATATGTAATTATACCATATATAATTTTTTTGTAATTTTTCAAAAACATTTTATATTTTTTTGTATTTTATAAATTAGACAGTGCAAAAATGGCTTCTTTTTATTTTTAATAATTAGGAAAAATGCGAAAAAATGCAACATAAAATATGGCATGAAAGAGCGTCACATAGAGCATCTATCCTAATTTTTGTGAATTTTTGGAAGCCTCATAGGTATTTATAATAAATAGATAAAATACACAAAAATAAACAACCTGGCAGGGGTATTTTTGCAAATAAAATACATTCTAGGGGCATCAGTGCAAAAATACCTACTGGAATACACATTTATTTAAACTTTGAAGATTATTTTTCAATAAACAAAAACGCCAGGGTTTACAATGCAAAATTCACGCGCCTCACGTGGGACTGCACGTGAGGCGCGGAAGGACCTAAACGCAATTTAGATAAGTACATGGGTCCTTTCGCAAAATTTACAATTTATTTTATAACGTGAAAAATTATATATAGAATTAAACATTAAATACACAAAAGGGCGGGGGTACAAGTGAAAATTACCCCCAAAGGTGCTGAATCGAACGGCTGGTCTTCATTCACTAATCCACGTGGCGCCTCCACGTGCGCCGATGACGCTTCGCCGATGAGCGGTTGGGATTAGATCACTAGCGTGATCTGACGGTCGTAGCATCGCTTCATCGGACGGCTGGCAATCGAACTGGGCCTTCGTCTTCATCCAACGACGGAGGGCTGGCTTGGAAGAACAGGGAAGAACGCTCGCTTGGGCGAGCTTCTTCCTCCTCGATCTCGCTTTCCGGCCGGTCTTTGCTGCTCCTGAAGGTCCAAAGATTCCTGGCAGGGTTCTTTACTTGCTGGAGGTGTCGGATCGGGATGAGGTACGCTGGAGCGCCCCTGAGAGCTCAGTGAAGAAACGCGGCTCCAGGTACCTCCGCCCGCGTGGAAATCGTCTCCTGGCTGGTGGTATTACGCCTAACCTGCACAGAAAGGTAGAGGGGCTCGAGGTCGTTGCCCTCGACCCGGGGTTTGAAGCTGGAAGCAAGGGGATGGGTGGAATGGCAAAGCCTCTGGCGATGGGTGGAGTCGAGGCTTCGATTCGCGGATTCAGATGGGAATCCGGTTGGGTTGGAGTGGTCAGAAGGTGGAGAATGCGGAGGGGAGCGAAATGAAGGCGAAATGGTGTCAGGGCATAGTCGGAAACAAGGTGAGAAGCTCGCCGGAGTAGAGCTCCGACGAACTTCGAATTAACTAAACTACGCTAAAATAATAAGCGAAACATGAAACTAATTGCAGGAATGAAAAGCTGGAAGTAAAGATTACCTAGAAAGATAAAATGCGCAGCTCTTATACCTGGGGGCCTCCAGGGAGCAGGGCGGCCGTCGGAGCGTCGCCGCGACAAAATTTTCCTCCATCTCCGACCGAATCGAGGTGTTGGGGAGCGCCTCCTGTCACGAGGGCTCGACCAGGAGCTGATTCAAGCTCAAAGAGGGGATGAAATTGGCCAAATTCGGCCAAGGAAGAGGAAGGACTTATTTATAGACATTCCCGGGGACCCCCATTGACCGGCGATTATTGAAGAATCAGGGCTATGTACAATGGATCTAAGATCTCGACGAGAATCTTGGATGATCAGGGAAGATCTTTCATGAAGGATTCGAGGGCGAAGGATGGAAGAGACGCCCAGAAAAAGGGGACGAAAGTCGGGGAAATGATGGTTCTGGCGCGCCTGATCCCAGATGGGACAGTTGACCAGGGGTCAACTCAGGCCGCGCCCTGGTTGGTCCACGCCAGCCGCTAAAAGACAAAACAGGCAAATTTAGCCTAAATTGATTTATTTGCCATAGTAAATGATTTTATTAGAATTTTCTTAAAACATAAAAAATGTGTATTTTTTTATGTACTATTTATTTGTGATTTTTATTGAATTTTTCGAAGTGTTTTATTATGATTTTAATTTAATAATGTGTATATGTATGTATTTACATGTATTTTTGTGTATTTTATTTTTAATTTGTTTATTTTCTTTTATTATTTTATTGGCTTTATTTTATAAATTTATAATTTATTTTTGTGAGTAGAAAGGTATTTTTTTTAATTTTTAGGAGTTTATTTACATTTTTAAATAAATAGGTATATGCATATGTAAGTATACTTATAGGTATTTTACCTATATATTATATACATTTTATTTATTTAATGAATTTTATTTGTTTTTATTTTGGATTTGTATTTTTTATAAGTTATGTATAATATATACATTATTATAAAAATATGGATGAATAAAGAATAAAAGAATTAAATTCCCTTTTATTTATATACATATAGGTAGCATAGGTCTTTTGTCTATGTATTACATAGACTTATTTTATTTTACCAATTTTTTTGGTTTTATTCTTATGTCAATATGTACATGAATTATATACATTATCTACAAAATTATAAAAATATGAATTTATAAGAATAATGAATATTGAATAAAATGAATATTTTAATCGGGTATTATGTACAAGGAGGGTCAAAAACCTAACTTCTACAGATGAACTCCAAAAATTATGAAACCAATTTTATAAAATAGTTATTTGAATGCTATATACAAAGACGAGTTTGGATGATTTGGAGTTTTCATTTGCAAGATATGGGTCTGTGAAGTTGAGATTTTGGCTTTTTATTCTGTGTATAAAATGTACACTGTGTATTGTTTTTACACAAACTCAATTTTATATTTTTATTTACATTATTATCTACAATTTTAATGAACAAAGTTTCTTTATTTGATGAATAAATAATTATATACAAAATAGGTGTCAAAAATGCATAAATGAATGAATAAATAAATGAGATATTTATTGTATTATTGGCCCTTATCTCCCCCTACTTTATTCCTTGTCGACCAATTCCATGCTGGCCTTGGTCTCGGGGTTAGGGTCATAAAATATTTACAATATTTTATTCCTTTTTCTTTTCTTCCCTTTATTCTATAATTTCGTCTTTAAAAACCTTATTTAATGTACAATAAATACAATAAAGAATGGATGCTATTATGTACAAATTGATGCTATTTACATGCATTTGTTGGGGTTTTTGAGGCCAAAATGATAGAATAAAGGTGATGAAATGGAGATTCATCACTTACCAAGCACACGGACCAGTAGAAAGACGTCTGGTATATTAAAAAAAATCTACTTGGTTTTATCATATTTTATTAACTTATTATATCATAAATCAAAATAGATGGATATGATTCTACATGGAAGGAATAACTTGAATGAGATTAGACGATCAACAGATTTACCTTCAAATATGAAGATAAAGGTCGAAGATATAATTAGTTACTTTGATGAGGCAATCAACATGTTCTTGTTGATGTATCCATTCCAACATTATGACTAACCGTACATTCCCTCACAAGAGCAACATACTTTGGGAGCATCAGGTTGTTATAATGAGATTATTTTGATTCTCTTTCGGACTGTCAATTTTTTTAATTATATGCTGTAAATTGTATAGGTATGAATTATGCAGAATATGATGGGGATGGATCACAACAACCACCGATGTTTAGGACTTCAGGTTTCAGTTAATTCCTTATGTATACTTTAACTTAAATTAGTTTATAGATTTTTAGACCTATAATCATAATTCTTTATATGTGATATAGTAGGATACAGTGGGCATGAGTTTTCGCAAGATCAACCAACAGTCGAATCAATATTTGAAACCTTAAGAATGGCATTAATGGGGTATAGTGGACAAGGGTACCCGCTAATTCAAGTAGGATTTGGATCTTTAGCTTGTTATAGTTAATTTTTGAAATTGCATCCTTCTTTTACTAACATTTTCATTTATGTGACATCTAATATAATTAATATCATTCAGGTATGAGTTATATAGAATATAGCGCTTCAGGTTCTCAATACGGTAAAGCCAGATTTGGAGCTTCAGGTTACAACAACTTATTTAATAAAATGACTAATTCCAATAAATTATATTTATCTTTTGTAATATTTTCTAAAACATGAATATCACATTCTTGCAGGATATGGATAAGCTTTTAGTCAGTCACATTTTGCATGATCATCATTTATTGGTCCTTCGAGGAACAGATATAACGGACAAGGATTTTGGCTAATTCAATCAGGATTTGTATCTTCATGTTGTTATAGTTGATTTATTAAATTGTATTCTTCTATTACTGATCATTTAATTTATGTGACATCTAATGTAATTAATATTTTTCAAGTATGAGCTATATAGAATATGGAACTACAGGATCTCAAATCTGTGAAGCCGGATTTGGAGTTTCAGGTTTAAACAACTTATTTAATAAAATAACTGATTTCAAGAAGTCATGTTTATCTTCTGTAATACTTACGGCAACATGGATATCTCATTCTTGTAAGAACATCGTTTGCTGGTCCTATGAGTCAATTTGACTTAGGACCCTATTAGCTCACACCGTCTACTCAATATAATTCAAGATATTTGCAAGCAGAATTATTTGCTACTGTTCGATAAGAGGATACAACCGATTTCGATAGACATCTATTTGGTATATCCATGATAATACCACAACGACGTTCGGAGCCGCCTCGAAGATCCTCCCCGAGAGTAAGTATCAGTGAGCCTCCTCCATTAGAGCCGTCTCGCCGGTCTACAAGCATAAGGAGTACGAGAAACGAGGAAACTCAACTAGCTGAACCTCCACGAAAGTCATCAGGATAGGCTGCATCCTCCAGAGCACATTCCAATACATTCGGAACAAAACACCAAGCAGAAGAAGAAGATAGCACATGAGAGGAGTCATAGGAAAACGGAAGATGGTGGAAAAGAAAATGACAAAGAAGGATGTGCAGGAGGTGGAGAAGGAGGTCTGAAAGGATTTCTTAAGATATAAAAAGTATAAGATACTGTAATATATTTTTTATTATTTGTAAACACATTGTTGTACTTTTGTGATTATAATAAAATAATTGCATTCTTCCAAATTGATTAATGTTAAATTTTGCATTTTGAGCTCACATATGTCACTCTCAATTTCTTCATATTTACTTTCTATTTATTACGATCTTTCTGAGATGTCGAATAAAAATATTATAGGGATATATCAGTAATAAAGAATAAAATTATGTATAGAGATATACGTAATATTTGTCTAATAAAATTATTAATATAATAAATCTAATGAACTCTTATGCATAATTCATGTTTGAGAATGACGTCATCGGGGAAGAGGAAGAGGATGAGTGCAGAAGGACAGCTCACATCTTTCCACCTCCAATGACGAAAGCAACAAACTCCTATTGATGGATCGAGATGCTCACGATGAAGGAAAAACCAAAAGCATGAGGAAAGGTGAATCGGATTGTGAAAGTCAATAGAAAAATAAATATACATGATGTCTGTTTAATAATATACTAAAGTCCTCAATCTTATCTAATAGATAAAATAAATATATTTTTATTATTTAAAGGATCGAATAATATGTAATAGGACGGACAATGATCAAATACTAAGTAAAAAGTCGGACATTGTAATAAAGTAATTTCTCCATGGTCAAATCGGCACCTGAGGTGCCGATTGATACACATTTTTAGATTTTTTATCATACATATTTAACTAATTTCGAATTTTTAATAATTATTTCAAAAATTCCCTTGATTGGGCCTATCATTCCCATTAATTGGCTTTGACAACGTGTAATTTATCAAAAAATAAGTATGAATACCGTTTGATTGGTCACATCTAGAGTGTGAAATTAAGGTATTTGAATCCGATATTAGTATCACAGTTATTATAAGGGTCATGATAGTTAGTGAAATCTTGGATATATTAAAGACATGCACGTGAAAGTGCCTTGAGATTTGAGGAAAGCTTCAATGCGCAAAAGGCAGAGAGACTATATAGTATTGGCTTCTAGTACTCATGTTATACTTTTGTTAATTATAAAATCCATCACTAACTAATTATTTAAGTATGGAATGAATCCCAGTCCGTACAGATCCTGAAATGACCAATGGAACTTTAGATCTCATATTGTCTCACTTGTAAATGGAAATGGCATTTATAAACCCACATCTAATATTATACCCATGCAATGGAGTGCAACGCATGTTGAATTTGATAACCACTTCTATTAATTGAAAGGAATTTGGTCGATGTTGCACCATTTATCCATCAAGTCACATGACCGTATTAATTTTTCCTACAAAAAATTCCGTTTTTACCCTTCTGACTCCAACCATCATTCTGTCTCTACCTTCGCAGAAACCAATGAATTACTCGTCACTCAGGGGCGTCCACTGGTCGCCGTCCCCTCTGTCCCTCTCCAACTCGATGCCACCCATCGCCGCACCAACTCTGTCACGCCCTCTTTGACGCTTGTGATCGATAGATCTCCCACTCTACCCTCGGTTCCAGCTCCTCGGTCTCTTGTCTCGTCCAGAAGAAGCACGCATCGGCTTCGTGTTTGGCGGCATCGCCGTCGGCTGCCTTCTCGGAGATCACGAAGAGCGTCGTGTTGTAGGTCATCAACATCTTCGTATGATGGGGTATCCACTAATCGGTGTATCAAATAGGCGTGTTCAAAATATCCAGATCAATGGGTACTCGGTTTGACCCGTTCATTTTGACCATAAACTCTTGGATAGCCGTTTGAAAATGACGGGTCGGATACCCGCAATGTCATGACCCGTGTCCCATATAAAAAACCCGATGGGTACCCACGGGTACCCAGTTAGAAGCTTCCACTATCAATTAATTTACAAAAATGCAAATGATTAGATACAAATATCAATATAGATGTTACATTATTCTTATCTATTTTAAAAGTATAGAAATGGATGCGGATATTTGTATCAGTGGATATGGAAGACATATTACCAAATCATTTAAAATGAATATCTGTATGAAATGGATGCAAATTAGATAGGAAAAATAATAGAATCAAAATTGTATTGATAAAGTTAAATTTGTGTGTGTGTGTGTGTGTGTGTGTGTGTGTGTGTGTGTGTGTGTGGGAGGGCTCATATATGTAACCATTTTGAAATTGAAATATATATGGATGTCAAACTTTGAATTAACATATATGATAATGAATCGGATACGATCCAAATCGATACACATACATCCCATCATCCAAACATGATGATAATGAATACAATTAAATACGAATTGTATTGCACACGCACGCGCGTGCACCCACCCACCCACAAACGCGCCCTTGCCCATGCAAACACTCATCCCCACATGTGTGCGCATGTGCCCACACCCAGGCGCACACGCACAAGCGTATAAACACATATTGCGATAACCAATTGTGATGATAATTAATACACCCATTTACGAATTGGAATATATACTTATATATTGTTTGTCATTTTGTCTTCCGATTATATATATTTATATCTCGTTTATCCATATTTGATTCATTATGAGGATGAACCTAAGTGAATGTGTCACTATAGGATCCATGTTCAATGGTATTCCTTCCAGTTGCATGTATTCATATGGTTTACATTTTCTACATAGTTGTATATATCCTCACTAATTCATTTATCTATATTTATTATCCCTATTTGAATGCATTCCGTACCATTTAAATTTTCATATCCGGCATTATCATTATGAATATGATATAGATATTGATATACATGGTTGGACATATCATTTGCATTTTTATATATGTCACTTTATCCCCACGATACCCATGGGTAGCCAAAATCAATTGCCATTAACCGGCTACCCATTGGAATGGGGTGGATCGAGTCATGACCAATCCCAACGGGGCGGGCAAATGGATTGGGTACCAGCCCCATGGACAGCCCTAATATGAACAGATTCCTTTGTATAAGTTCACATACAAAGAATATAAAATCAACATATTACACACAAATTCATTAAGAGGCTCGTGAGCCAACTCTAAGTCAACGAGTTCGAGTTTATATCAGCATTCTCGGGCTCAAAACTTATTGAACCTAAATTTGTTATCGAGTTTGAGTCCAAGTCAGGACCAACTCGGCTCATTCAACTCGATAGACACCCCTATCAAGAACGCCTCCTCCATCCCAACCTTCTCCAAGAATGCCCCCTCCAACCCTCCGTCCCGACCTCCTCCACCCTCCTCCCTCCATCCCCTAGTCTCCTCCATCACGACCCTCTCGCTTCGCATGTATCCGGCTCGACCCCTCCTGTCATGAACTCCTTCACCCCCTACCCCCACCCTCCTCACTTGCAACTCCTTCCCTCCTTGGGTCCGAACAATGCAACAATAAAGGGAGACAAATATAATTGAAAATTCTTCTAAACGGACCTTAATTAAAATAGATCATGGCATGGATTGTCTTATATACAGTAACCTAACAAAAGGTCGTAAGTGTTAACGAGGCGAGAACTTAGGGTGCGTTTGGTACGCGGGTTAAGGCGGGTTAAACTGGTAGAGGATAACATGTTTTTGAGTTTTGGTGTTTTGATAGAGGGTTAAACTGAGGGTTGGTTAGAAGTGGGTTTGTTGTGATATGATTGTATTGGAGTTTGAAAAAGTGAGTAGTTATTGTGATGTGATTGTATTGGAATTTGAAAAAGTGAGTAGAAGTGAAGTAGTTTATAATTTTTATATGATATGATGGTATAATATATTATTTGTTAATAGAATTGATGATGTAAAATTGATTTATTTTATTTTTTAAAAAGGAATAAAACAGGGCCCACATGAGAGAGAGGGAGGGTGAGTTAGCCTTAGGGGCACAAGTGCAATTGCAAAAGAAAAAGGAGCATAAGTGCTGCGTAAAACTCGGAAGGGCACAAGTGTTAAAATCCTTTTTTTTATATCGGTCATTAATTACAACGTACATCGATGATGACCTAATTTTGTTTCAATAAGCTCCACTCTAAAAAGTGTTATAAAACGTGTAGCCTTTTCCCCCTTTATACTCCATCTTTTTTTTACTCCATGCTGCTGACCTTTACTTAAATAGATAGAAAGGTGGACGATGGGAAGTGCCGAAGAACACATATACTTCCAAAAGTTAAAGAACCTATGACCTTTAGACCTTTAAAGACCCTTTCAATGTCAAATGCAAAAAAGGGAAAGTGGGAGAATACCTTCTTTATCTTTTTTAAAATTTTAAGAATTGTTCGAAAAGTGGAAGAAACCTTGCTCGAAAATTGAGCATAAAGGCATGGCATTGAAAACGCCCCTTTCAAATATTCTACGTGTATTTAAATAATCAAGTTACTTATGATCCATCCAAATAATTTGGATATTTATAGGCACATGTTATCCATTCAAATCAATGTTAGAACAGTACAATGAATCGAAAATTTTACGAAAATAGTCGGATCGGGTTGAACCATATAATCAAATCGGTTCAATCGGATTTTGACATCATCATTATCTAAAATCAGATTAAACTGGACATGTCCGAAAAAAAGTGATTGAATGGGTTCATCAAATTGAAATTAAATAATATATATTATATACACTTAAATATACTTGAAATATAAATAAAATACGTAGACAATGTATATATTTTACACTATACATAAAATATTTTTGTCGTATGCACCATCAAATATCATATATATTATTTGGACTAGTTGCTTCATAACATAATAGCAGTTTAATTATATTTAAAATCTATTACAAGCAGAAGTTATGTTAGAGTAGTTGGTTACAAGTTTGAAATTAGTAACCAAAGGTTGTTGGTTCAACTCGCATTACTAACATTATTTTTAAATAAATTAAAAATTAAATGCATTTCAACTTTGGTTGAATCCGGTTAAATCAGGATAAAAATAATAGGTTGAACGGAGCTCGAACTGTCCGATTCGGTCCGATTTCAAAAACACTTATTCAAATAGTTCAGGTACTCGTTAGAATCCTGTACCATTGGAACCAAGGTTGCAAAATTTCGTATAGATATATATGATTTTATCATATATTTATTCATTTGTAAATACAAATGTAGATGTGGATATTGATCTCCCATTACTAGCATTATTTTTAATTAAATTAAAAATTAAATGCATTTCAACTTTGGTTGAATCCGGTTAAATCAGGTTAAAAATAATAGGTTGAACGGAGCTTGAACTGTCTGATTCGGTCTGATTTCAAAAACATTGATTCAAATAGTTCAAGTACTCGTTAGAATCATGCGGAACCAAGGTTGAAAATTTCGGATGGATATACGGTTTTATCCTATATTTATTCATTTGTAAATACGAATATAGATGTGGATACTGATATCGGCAAATAAGAAAGTATATTATCACATCTTTAAAAAACAGATATATATATATATATATATGTACAACGGATACTGACTGCTCTATAGAATAGCTTAAATATACATGTATTGAATGAATTATTCATGATATAAATAAACTTATATCATGATAATTATATAAATATATGGTGAAGTGAAGTATAAAATTGTGTTATGCTTAAAAATAAATAAACAACTATATTTATATATGAAAATAGATACGCTGATACATGCAGAGATATTTGTGAATGCCGGTATATCTACAAGGATGCAACATCCGTATAGAACGTATATATATTTATCCATATTTGTTTGCACATGTAATTGGAACGTGTCGGATTAATTGGCATTTAAAATATACTTGTATTACACTGAAAAATGCATGATTTTATCGAGATGAAAATAATATATAGATTTGCACTACACGTTTATGTTCCATGAGTATCAATGGGTACCCCTCGGAGACTCGTTCAAATAATCCGGACCAGCTAGAACGGAGTATCGATCTATTGGAATGGGGCAAGTCGACCCATGACCCTATAGTACAGATTGGTGAAGCTGGGTTACAAATGAGCAGTTGAGTACCTGACCTCTAAACACCCCCTGCACAATCGAATACTCTTCGCCTACCAAAAATAAAGTGCATATCGAATAGAGGAAATAGAGCAAGAAAATTACAAAAGACAAATGTACGAGGTTCACCTCTAACTGGCCTACGTCCTTCTCAACGACTATAGATCTCACATGATGGTCAAGTGGTGGTACAAATGATACAACAATCACTCTTATACAGATAGATCTTTTATACATACGAATTCAAAAACCCGAATTCAGAGAAAAAAAACTTGAAATCGAATGTAATTTCATGAATGTTGCCTCCTTCTCCCACAAGGAAATCTCCTCTGACTCGCTGACCAGGCAACGAGATCCCATGACTATCGCTGTTGATAAAAAAAATCATATTCAAAACAAGTTGGAATATAAAGGAGCCGGACGCAGAAATATTTTTATCTGTTTCATATATTTGCTTTATTGTCCTCCTAATCATTGAATCCCAATGAATGAAATTAAATACAGATTCTCCAAGAAAAAAAGTACATTTTTTCGTTTAAAAAATGGGTTTATTAATTTCTAATCTTAGAAAAATAATGGGCAGTTGGGCTGGAAATTCGTAGGCCCTCATGCCTCCCACCCACATAAAACAAAAACTGACTGACGAGTGAGCATTAGCTTCTAATAAAAAAAGTCCCTGACATCGACCATATTGATGGCCATTATATGAGCAGATATATATAAAAGAGTAAATTACAATTTGAGTCCTCGGTTATGGGTCTGATTTCAGAATGAGACCTCATCTTTAAATTGTAACGATTCGGCTTTCAGGACCGTTAACATAATGAATTTTTTGATGCTGATGACGAATATATCCTTGTTTAAAAGTTGGAGCCCAACTCGTATTTTCTTTCCGACAAGGGTATGTTTGTCACGAATCCCAAAATTCTGTTTCCTAAACGAGCCTGGGATCCGAATTGTTACAATTTAAAGATAGAGGATCCATTTTGAGATCGGACCCATAAATGGAGATCCAAATTGTAATTTACCTTATATAAAACAATTTTTTGATATCTATGACTAAGCTTTGTTGATTTGCATAGGGTTTTCCCATTTGGACACGTCACGTGGAAGAAGGAGAAGAGGAAAGTCAATGGGCGTATTTAAGACGAAAGAGAACGTGGCTGATAAGTTAACGAGGGCTTCGGATGGTCAGAAACACTCCAACCGGCCAATGGGCTCGTGACAAGTGGCCATTGCACTTAAGATGATACATGTTCTTGGGTCTACCATGGATATGTTGAGGGAAATAGAACGTGGATCAACTAAGTAATTTGCCCCAACCTTAGAGGAAGAAACACATGCTCTCCTAAATCCTCCGGTTTGTTGATCGTACATTGAGAACTTTAAGGGCTCGTTTGGTTGCAGGGTTGGGCAGGGTTGGCTTGACCCAACCCGGGTTGGCCCTGCAACCAAACAGGGTTCTCCTCCTCATAGTTTACTATTCACAAGGGTACCCCTGTCAAACCCAACCCTGTCCAACCCTGCAACCAAACGGACCCTAAGGGTACGTTTGGTATGCGGGTTAAGGTGTGTTAAACTGATTGGGGGTAACTCGTTTTTGTATTTTGATGTTTGGATAGAGGGTTAAACTGAGGGCGTGTTTGAAGTGTGTTTATTGTGATATGATTGTATTGAAGTTTGAAAAAATGAATAGTTATTGGATTGTGATTGTATTGGAGTTTGGAAAAATGAGTAGAAATTGAGTAGTTTGTAATTTTTATATGATATGATGGTATAATATATTATTTTTTGATAGAATTGATGATGAAGAATTGATTTATTTAATATTTTTTAAAAAATTAAAAAGTATGGCCTACATAAGAAAGAGAAGGGGCAGGTTAAGGGGGGTATATTCCCCTCTCAGAATGACACCTTAGGGTGCGTTTGATTCGTGGGTTATCTGGGGAAGGATAACCCGTTATTGGGATGTGATTGTATTGGAGTTTGGAAAACTGAGTAGAAATGGAGTAGTTTATAATTTTTATATGATATGATGGTATAATATGTTATTTTTTAATGGAGTGGATAAAAGAAAATTAATTTATTTAATATATTAAAAAAAAGAAAAATATGGAACCCACTTGGAAAGAGAAAGGGTGGGTTAAGTGGGGTAAACTCTCCAAAGGGGGTTTACCCCATACCCGAACGACACATAAGAGTGCGTTTGGTTGTTGGCTAACCCCGAGGTCCGGGGGAATGTAACTCGTTTTTGTGTTTTGGCGTTTGGATAGAGAGTTTTGGTTGAGAGGGCTTGTTGTGATTGATTGTATTGAAGTTTGGAAAAGTGATTAGTTATTGTAATGTGACTGTATTAAACTTTGAAAAAGTATGTATGAGTTGAGTAGTTTATATTTTTTAGATGATATGATGATATAATATATTATTTTTTGGAATAGATAAAAGAGAAATGATTTATTTGATATATTAAAAAAGAAAGGAAGAGTGGACCCTACATGAGAGAGAAAAAAAGGAGGTTTTGTGAGGGTAAACCCCCAAAGGGGGAGTTAATCTCCTAGTCGAACAAGTTCTGAGTTCTGTTTAGTTGTGGGTTGGAGTGGGTTGGGATAATCTCGTGTGAATAATAGTTGTTTGGATGGTTATGAGGGATGATAGAGAGTTGGAATAAGGAATGTGATGTGATGTTATATTGATTTGTGATGAAATTATAACTCATGATTGATCCATGAAAGCAGAAGGTCAACCAAATTACCCTCAGATAACTCTGTAACCAAACGAACCCAAGGTTTACGATATCATGCTTTTGTCTATCGGTGTTGAATGGGAGGTCAAACGTGGGATCTTGAAAGTATCAAGCTGAGTAGACATGTTAAGATCCAGTGCATATCGACATATTTTGATCGAGTTTTACGACTCGTTGAAGGAAAGTCGACAATTTCATCACCTCTCGCGATCACCCAGAAAAGACTACATCGACACCCATGGAAGAGCCATCGTGAGCTCCCACATATAATGAAAGGCTCTCCTCTCTCTCTCTACAAACACAAACAACAAGACTGAATATTCTGCAAATTAATGTTTTATGTGAAATACAACTCTACTTGAAAATCCCAACTCAGATAAAAATTCTTGATTCCTAACAAGAGTTACCGAAGTTGTTGGAAAATATCAGCACACTTGATTTTTCTCCTAACATTTTCAGAGATAATGATTCAGATGCATAACAAACTTACTCATTCGCAAATCTTTATTTCATAGAATCTCCTCTTGCAAATGACCCATAGAAAAAAAGAGACAAAGAAGAGAAGATGAATGGAAGTTGATATGCATTATAAGATGTGGTTGCATGTCGTTTCTTATTCAAACTACGAATATACCATTTTTCGATCATCGTCAACGCTCCAACTGGCTTTTTTTTTATGGATTCCCGAAGATCTCAATATCTATCTATCTATCTACGTATATATTCAAAAAAATCAATTCCGTTATTTTTTATCTTACGTTTTTCTATATACATACATATATATATAGAGAGAGGGGAAAGGGATCCCGTTCCTTGAAGTAAGTAACTTACTTACTCCACTTTCATTCAATTTTTAATTTTTTTGAAAAATGCTTCTATGTATTTTCATAACTATATCCCTATAATATGTCATTCAAAATTCGTCAGAAACAGAAACTCCTACGGCCTCCATTCAGATAGTCATTTTTTAACGGTCACAGATTTGCCGTAATTTACCTGTTATGGATGGAGGGCATATGAGTCTCTGTATCTAATAAAATTTGAATGACATATTAGAGGGATGTAGTTATGAATATCTTTGAAAATATTTTTTTAAAAAAATTTAAAAAATGAAAATGGAGTAAGTAAGTTACATACTCCATGTAGTGGGATCCCTTTCCTCATACACACACACAGGAGTGATCTTGTGAGAGCAAAAAGTTGTGAGAGCATGAGAGAAGTGATTCTGAACCACTAGATTCAACCATGAGAGAGAAGAATATGAGAGAGAAAATAGAATCTTGTGGTCCAAAATCACTCCTCCAATTGTCACAACTTTTTGCTCTATAGGATCACTCCTATATATATATATATATGATTCATTTAGGAGAAATAAGATCAGGAGAGAGAAATCAGAATCATGTGGTCCAGAATCATCCCTCTCATGCTCTCACAATATTTTGCTCTATAAGATTACTCCTCTCTATATATATTCAAACAAACCAGTTCTGTATATGTTCTGATATATGGGCAAAATTGACATTTTGAGATCTTTAGAGAGAATATTATAAATAAATTCTGCTTATATATAATGAATAATAGAACTGCAATAAATACCTCTTATCTCTCATCCGAATAGTAAAATGCATAAAAACACAGGTACCTGAGTGTAAATATCCCTGGAATGTCATCATCAATCAACTTACATCCATGAACATAGAAGATGACAAAACAGAACTCGAAATTTCTCTACAACCCCCTCGAAAATATAATGACATGCAGCAGAAACACCGACCCACTCCAATTAGGGCAGGAAATCCCGGTAACCTTCAAGCCATCAACTACTCACATGAGGCTTTTCTAGATATTCCAAAGATCCTTTTTTTTTGTAATTGCAACGAAAGCAAATGCCGCCTTCAATTCAAGTGCTGTTTAGATATAAATAAAGAACCCATATTTTAATGTATTAATCACGGCCTCATGCATGTCCGATCCACGGAGAGGCCAAAAGATTTGGACTTTGCATCTCTAATCCATCCTTTCCCCTCCTAAGAAAAAACCCGTCTCTCGTTTTCAGGTGCTTTCCCCCTCCTCAAGTCGAAAAGGGTGCTCCGTGCGGGGGAGGCAAGGTGTTGGGGGTGGAAAAAGGCGCGACCTTTGGTGGGAAAGAGAGCTCGGGAGCTCCACGAGGAAGAGGAAGGAGGGGAAAGGGGTATTGATCATAAAGCTCCCGCCAATTCCCCCTGCTTTTTGCTCCCGTTTGGATTAGATTCGGAAATCTGACGTCTTGGTGGGTTCTGTTGCCTTGTTTGTGTTGCTTTCTGTTTGTTTATCTTGTTTTTTTTCTTGTTTATCCACCTCATACTCGTCTCTCTTTTTTGCGAGCTTTTGATTATTTAAAGTGTTTCTGCTGCAAATGGTGCCTGCAGGAGGGGAGAAAGGCCGGGCCTTTGCGGTTCTTCTGGAGGAGATTTGTGGTGTGTTGCCTCTTTTTAATAGCACTCCCTCCTTCTCTCTCTTCCCCCCTCCATTCTTTTCTTTGTTCCAGCTAATTGGAGGGGGGCATGGGAATTGGGTAGGAGCTGTTTTCTCACAAAGGTGAGGATTCTGATATGTTCTGTAAGTTTGTGCGAATGTGAACGATGTGAATGACCCATCTGTAAATATCCCCACTTGGACGTGATTTGAGTGATGGGGAGGTTCTTTTGGTCGGTGAAGATTATTCAAGGTGGGGTGGTGTGAGGTTTTGATTTGTGGGTACTTTCCAGCTTCCAGCTGGTCGAATTTTTGAGAATTTGTGGGTTGGATATGGTTGGTCTCCTGTTTGGGCAGGTGGGTTCTTTGTAAAGTCAACGCTTGATTTTTCCGGAACGTGCATGGGAGTTGCCTTTTCTATGCACCTGAGGAGATTTTGCTCTTCTCCTTTGATTGATTCCATGCTACTTTTGGCTCTGCCTGTGTTGATTTCAAGATCTCGTTGGCACTCATCTGGAACTCCATTGACCTGAACAATCGTCGGTTCCATGGCTGGTAGGAGGAGGAGAAGGGTGCATTTCAGCAAGATCTATGCCTTCTCCTGTGGGAAATCCTCTTTCCAGGAGGACCATAGCCATATTGGAGGACCGGGATACTCGCGTATTGCTTTCGTCAATGAGCCCGATTGCTTCGAGGCGAATAACCTCAACTATGGGAACAACTATGTATCGACCACAAAGTACACATTGGTCACTTTCTTCCCCAAGTCTTTGTATGAGCAATTCAGAAGGGTGGCTAATATATATTTTCTAGTCAGTGCTTGCCTCTCCTTTACGCCACTAGCCCCTTATACTGCTCTGAGTGCCATCTTACCGCTGATTATTGTCATCGGTGCAACCATGGCGAAGGAGTCTATCGAAGATTGGAGACGGTTTCAACAGGTATGTTCATGTATGCTGAGAAATTAGAACATAGCATCTCTCTTTCTTCTTTCTTTATCTTTTTCAATTTTATCATGGTTTCTTTATTCTGATGAACTTTATACTTTTTGCATAGTAGTCTAACATAAATTGAAGTTAGACGGGTGCCTAAATTCAAGGTTTTAAATTCGATCTTGGTTTTGTTTCGAGATGGTGAAAAAACGAAACAATTTCGAAATTGGCCAAAATCAGCCTAGATTTGTGAAGGAAAGGTATATATCGAGATTTCGGTTTTGGTTTCGGTAGGGTGTCGAAACCGAAATTTCATCAAAATTTCACGAATTTGGAGCCCTGCCTAAATTTCGGTTTGGTCAACTTTTGGGAATCCTCCAAAGTGGCTTCAAGCCATGTTTTACAGTGAACTGTATGAAAAGCACTTTGATATTAGATGTTTATATTTTTAATACGCTTCAATTGCTAGTTGTTTTATCATATGCTGTTCCAAATACCGTGAGCTGTACTGCTCAAAATTTTAAACATAAAGAAGAAATAGTCTGCGTGGCTGTTGAGTATCGTTGGTTCTCGTTTTATTCCTTTTATTCTGATAGTGGATAACCATTTGTTCCTCTTAACTCAGGATAACGAAGTCAACAACCGACAGGTACTGGTACATTCTGGAAATGGGTCTTTCATTTCAATGGAATGGAAGAATTTAAGAGTTGGAGACATAGTAAAAGTGGATAAGGACCAATTCTTTCCTGCTGATCTTCTTCTGCTTTCTTCAAGTTATGAAGACGCCATCTGCTATGTAGAAACAATGAACCTGGATGGAGAAACAAATTTGAAGCTGAAGCAAGCAGTAGAGGTGACTTCGAAGTTTCAAGATGACACTAAATTCCAACATCTCAAAGCAATAGTTAAATGCGAGGATCCTAATGCCAACCTTTATTCCTTTGTTGGAACCATGGATTATGAAAATCAGCAGTATCCACTATCACCTCTCCAACTTCTTCTGAGAGATTCAAAGCTTCGTAACACAGACTACATTTACGGTGCTGTTATTTTCACTGGTCACGATACCAAAGTCATGCAGAACGCCACAAACCCTCCTTCCAAGAGGAGCAAAATCGAAAGAAAAATGGATAGAATTGTCTATCTTTTGCTGATTCTATTGGTCATAATATCAACTATTGGATCCATTGTATTTGGCATAATAACAAAGCAGGACTTTCAAAATGGTATAATGAAAAGGTGGTACCTTAAACCCGATGACGCTACTGTATATTTTGATCCAAAGAAACCGGCTCTGGCAGCATTTTTGCATTTCCTGACTTCTATGATTCTATATGGCTATTTCATACCCATTTCATTGTATGTATCCATAGAGATAGTCAAAACTCTGCAGAGCATCTTTATCAACCAGGATATCAACATGTATTATGAGGATACCGACAAGCCAGCACGTGCTCGTACGTCTAATTTAAATGAGGAGCTTGGTCAAGTGGACACAATTTTATCGGATAAGACGGGGACGTTGACTTGTAATTCCATGGAATTCATCAAGTGCTCCATTGCTGGGAGAGCTTATGGTCGTGGCATCACAGAGGTTGAGAAAACGATGGCCAAGAGAAAAGGATCGCCATTGCCTCAACAGGTTGATGAGGACCAAGATGACACCCAAACTAGTACTTTGCCTGCTGTTAAAGGTTTTAATTTTAAGGATGAACGCATCATGGGTGGAAATTGGAAGACCGAGCCTTCTGCAGATGTTATACAGATGTTTTTTCGCCTTTTGGCAATTTGCCATACTGTGATACCTGAGGTAGATGGTGATTCTCTATCATATGAAGCAGAATCACCAGATGAATTGGCATTTGTTGTTGCAGCTAGGGAAATAGGCTTCAAATTTTATGAAAGGACTCAGAACAGCATCACAGTGATCGAGGTAGATCCTACTTCAGGAAACGAAGATAAAAGGTGACAATTTGTAACCACATTTTTCCCGATGTCAAATCTTGTAACGTAGAGCTTGTCTTCACATGCTATTGATTCTTAAGATCCTTCCAAAAAAAATGTGCTTTGTGCCTTTTCAGGACATATGAACTTTTGAACATTCTAGAGTTTAACAGTTCAAGAAAACGCATGTCTGTGATAATCAGAGACGAAGAGGGAAGATTGGTTTTACTCAGCAAAGGTGCTGACAGGTCTGTTGGTTGTGATAATTTGACCTTTACATGTAATTTTGTGTAATAATATTTCATTGCTTTTTCCGGGTATTTTTGTTCCAAGCAGTGTCATGCTCGAACGTCTCGCAGATAGTGGAAGGATGTTTGAGGAAAAAACAGTAGCACACATAAATGAGTATGCAGATGCTGGTTTGAGAACTTTGGTACTTGGATATCGTGAACTTAATGAAGAAGAGTACTCTAAATTTAGACAGAATTTCGATGAGGCTAGAGCTTCTGTCAGTGCTGATCGAGATGAAAAAATCGATGCTGCTGCCGAGCTGATAGAAAAGAATCTGATACTTCTGGGTGCCACAGCAGTGGAAGACAAGCTGCAGAATGGGGTGAGGAGAATAATGATAAACAACGCGTGAGTGAAAAAAAATTCAAGTATGTTTTTGATGATGCACGTGCATTTGTTGCTTCTTTTTATGTGATCAGGTTCCTGAATGTATTGACAAGCTTGCACAAGCTGGAATTAAGATATGGGTGTTGACTGGAGATAAGCTGGAAACTGCCATCAACATAGGGTAGGATTTGTGCAGAATGATTTGCTTTTCTTTTGCAATATTGGGAGCCTCATTTTCCTAAAATGAAATGGCAGATTCGCTTGCAGTCTACTGAGGCAAGGAATGAGGCAAATTGTCATCAGCTTGGATGTACCTGAAATTAAAGCACTGGAGAAAGATGGGGATAAAAGCTTGATTGCTAAGGTAAATTAAAAATGGCGGTTGTGATCCTTGTTATCATGACTTTTTGGCATTTGAATTTCATAAGCATTTGAGAATCTAATTTAAACTATACGAGTTAATACATGGAAAGATAATAGGACCTAATATTTTCGGTAGCTGTGATAAATTCTTGTGGATCATTTTTCTTTCTTATTGCGGAATACTGTAACATGTTAAAAGGATCTTATGCGTGTATCCACTTAAGCTTAACATCTTTATATATTTTACACACCCCACCTTTAGTTCTATGCAGTGTGGACAAACCTTAGTCGCCTGTGAGAGGCCATTAGGTTATAACCATGTAGCTTTCTTCTTATCGTCGAAGAGAATTTCCACATAAATATGTATGTTTTGTACGCATGTTCTTGAATTCAATGTGGTATTGGAGCTATTAGGATTAGGGTCATATTATGATTCGGAATCCTAATGGGATGAAACTTCTGATCCTAATAGCAATTGAGTTGTATTCTAGTAGTCCTTGTGGGAATAGGACCATGGGTTTGCACTTAGGCTATATATATATATATATATGAGGAAAGGGAGCCTACTTTGTGAAGTAGGTAACTTACCTACTTCACATTTCATTTTTTGCAAAATTTTTTATTTTTTTTCAAAAATGTCACCGTGAGTTTTCATAATTATATCCCTCTAATATGTCATTCAAATTTCGTCAGAAACAGAGACTCCTATGGCCTCCATCCAGGCAGTCATTTTTTAACGGTCACAGATTTGCTGTATTTTCCATGTTCTGGATGAAGGTCGTAGGAGTCTCAGTTTCTAATGAAATTTGAATGACATATTAGAGGGATATAATTATGAAAATCCATGGTGGTATTTTTGAAAAAAAATAAAAAAATTTGCAAAAAGTGAAATGTGAAGTAGGTAAGTTACCTACTTCACAAAGTAGGCTCCCTTTCCTCTCTCTCTCTCTCTCTATATATATATATATAGGGTGAGGAGCATTGCCTCTGCACCACCACAATAATGTAACCCCTAAAGAAGAGAGTGGGAGAGAGAAGAGAAAGGTGAGAGAGAGAGGGAAGAAATGAAGAAAGTTGTACTCGATCTAATTTATAGTGATCTTTCTTCTCCGGTGGTCACAAGAAGTGACCGACCACCATCATATTTGATTGTCTTTTCTTCACATTTTTTGTGATGATGGTCGATTGTGCATCCGAATCCATATCCGGGGGTTCATATGGTATCCGTCTCCAGTGGCTTGTGTCATAGAAGGCCATATCGATATCAATACCGTATCGGTCCGCTCGGAAAAGGATATATCACCGATATGTCGATGATAACGGTGGAAATGCCTGAATGACTCCAAAATAGCATTTTTTGTCGTTTTTTTAGAAATTAAGATCATCAAGATATTAAAACAACAAATAACATACAAATACACACTTCTATCACACATATCGATCATTTGTACCCCATATATCGCACATACCGATCATTTCGAACATATTGATGTTAATGTTGATTCTTGACTTATAGATATTGGAAATGAAGTTCGTCCAAGTTCTTGAAACAATAAATAATTACAAATATACTCTCAGATCATACATATCGATCATCTATGATTAGGGGTGCTAATCGAATCAAATATATTTGAATCCACCTAGATTCAGATTCAGTTTATTATAAATTTTTGCCGAATTTGAATCGAATTTTAAATGAATTTCTAATCTAAATTCAAATTCAATTCGTTTGGAGTTTCAAATATTCAAATTCGATTCATTTCATATCGAATTATTTTCACAAGTCCCCCCAATACTTAGAAATGGAGCTAACCAATTCATTGATACCATACCAACCAAGCTATGTTGTCCACAGAAGATGCGCAACTGCGAAGAGAATGAGCCATGACTCATGATTGAAATTGGTTTATCTTTGCGTGTATGATCTTGATTCCCTGAAATCCTGCTACCTTTTCTTGCTACAAATCTTCTTCTACCAATAGAGATCACTTCATTATATTATTTTTCTTGATAAAAATAAGTTGTTCATCATCATCAGGATAATTTGGAAATGGTCTTTTTGGGGAATTTCCTCCACCTCTACTTGCAAAAGCACATGAAGAAGAATAAAAAATAGAATACATAATTGATTTTTTTTTTGCATCAAGAAGTTTGTAGATAACCATTTCCCATTAAAGATACGAATTTTATCCCCTTCATTAGATTTATAGTTTAAATAGATGTCACAAAGAATTTGTTGAAATCTGTATTGTCCAAACTATATTTTAGTCCGCATATTTTATTGTTTTGGTGAAAAAATTCGAATTGCTTGTTACTATCTGGATTTGAACATCTCTATCCATTTTGTGTTAGGGAGTATTCCCATTTGTCTCCCTTGAATGCACTAATTAGATTAAGTTATACATGTATACTTCTTATAATTAGATTAATGGACATAACATGTTACATATATTAAGCAAAAACTAAGATCATATACTTGATAATATTGAGTTCTTTGAACTTGATCCGCATAGATTTTTCATACCAACGTCGATGGCACGTGTGGCGATACCGACTGTTGTGGGAGTGATGGAGAGATGCTGCGGTGTTGGTAAGTCAAGAATCGGTGTCGTTGTTGACGATGGGGGAGAGCACGATCTGGTGGTGAGGCTTGCAATCAGGAGCATGGCGCTGTCGACGGTAGGATCGAGAAGGAGCGGACTCTGGGAGGCTGGAGCCGGCGACGTTGAAGAGAACGAGCAGGAGAGGGAGGTTGGCAGCATTAGAGAGAGCGATAAGGAGCAGGGATGCAAGAGGCTAGAGTCGGCATTGGAGCGGGCTGGGGGAGGATGGAGCCGGTGACGTTGTAGCACACAAGAGCGACAATTGTAGCCGACAATGTTGGAAGCAGATGCAAAATTTAGGGCTTTTTTCTCCTGATTGACGATGGGCGATAGAATTTGGGGAGTAAAAAAGGGGGATATGGGGATTTTGCAAATTGCATCTCAAGAATGGAATGTTCATAATAAGATCATGAAAAATATTAATTATTATCTTAAATTGTGTATCATTTGTGGAATTTTATAAAATATATACTACATTTATTTACACACACACACAAACACACACACATATATATATATAATACCTCATACTATATCATATATGTGTGTGTGTATCGAATCGAATCGAATTGTTATCGAACGAATCTAAGTGAATTCACATTCGATTCATTCAGGAATCGAATCCGCAAGTTAAGTTCAAATTCAATTCATTTGATTTCGAATCGAACTTTTTTCGAATTTTTATCGAATGAATCCTAATCGAATTCGAATTATTCGATTCGATTAGCACCCCTATCTATGATCCTTATATCGCATATATCGGTCATATTGAACATATCGTTGTTACTGTTGATTGCTAACTTGTGGATATTGGATTAAAAAAAACTTGTGGATATTGGAAATGCAGTCCATCCAAGTTCTTATAACACTAAAGAACTTACAAATATACACTTGTATCACACATATCGATCATCTATGACCCTTGTATTGCACATATTTGTCATATTGAGCATATCATTGTTAATTTTGATTGTTGACTTATAGATATTGGAAATGGAGTTCATCCAAGACTTATATTGCTTCACATTGTATGTATAAAATAAATTTTTGAGCTATTTTGGTACCAAACAAATAAAGTGCATAATATCATTTTTTAAAAAGATACATAATTCATAATAATATTTTTCGAATGAGAAAGAAGATTAAATTGATTGGACACACCAAGATGAAGAACCATTGTATGCACCCCCTATCGCACCATACCCTGGCATGATGTATTTTAATACCAGGAGTAGCAAAATAATTAATGGAATCAAGTTTACAAGTGTATTATTCATCAATATATAGATATCAGTGAAATTTCGACGATATCGATCGATATCCAAAAAATTTTGTACTGAATCCAATCATTTTTGACCGATATGGGCCTATATGGTGATATGTCGTCGATATCCTGGTAATTAAATATGCACCCTGATATCGGTATACCATGTCTCGTGATACCAATATATCGACGATATATCGTGATATAGCCTTATATGGTTTGTGTCCTAATAACTGGTATCAGAGCCAAGTTCAACGTTGTTGAAGAGACATGATGTTACAGATCAGAGTGAGGTTCGACGTGATGAGACAATGCGTTGCAACATATGCATAATCTTCAGAAGCCATGATATGGCGGTCTCTTGGATAAATTAACCAGAGGCGTCGAAGAATACTGTTAGTGGCAACTGGTAGGAGGTCGTTCAAGGTGGCATGTTGAGAGCACCTAGTGACGGTGCGTCGCACAGAAGAGGTGAATTCCTACTAACGAGACCTGCATATGATGATGATGGTGCAATACCGACTCAAGATGATGAAGAGATCGTGATGGAATTCAACTCAATATGGAGATTGTTAGGATTATGGTCATATTAGAATTAGGAATCCTAATGGGATGAGATGCCTAATCCTAATAGCAATTGAGTTGTATTCTAGTAGTTCTTGTGGAAATAGGACTATGGGTTTGTACTTATGCTATATATAGAGAGGGTGAGGAGCATGGCCTATGTACCACCACAATACTGTAACCCCTAAAGAAAGGGGAGGGAGAGACATGAGAGACGTGAGAGATCGAGGAAACATGGAGAGTTGTACTCGTTCTAATTTATAATGGTCTTTCTTCTCCGATGGTTGCGGAGGTGACCGACCACCGTCATATATAGTTGTCTTTTTCTTCACGTGGTTCTGTGGCGATGGTCGATTGCGCATCCACATCCGTATACGGGGGTTCATCCGGTATCCGTCTCCAGTGATTCGTCTCCCAACAGGTGCTTCCTTCATGAAGACTGGTGGATTTTTGTTCATTGGTGTTCGACGTACACTGTTTGAGGGGTTGTTCTTTGCCATTGTATAATCATCTCTTACCTTGTCAGTCCATGAGTGGTTGTATTGCCAATTTGCCATCAACAACAACGTCAATTGTCAACAGCACCACCAAGGACAACGAGAACAACCATAAGCAATGGACCGCCAACCTATGCAAAATTACCATACCCAAATTTTGATCGATAAGCTAAGTCGATCACCGGTGCCATATTTCATCAATCATCATCTCTTCCATGAGGATTTCCACTACTGAATCTGGTGATATAATCTCTTGCTCTTGGAGTTCAGAGTTAGGAGTTTTGTACCATATGAGTTTGAAGACATCTTAGGTTGGAAGGAGATGCCCCTTGTGCGAGACAATTACTAGACGACATGGTTATGACTGGTGATCATGGTCATTTGAAAGCTAAACTTGCAGCCAAATCTGAGATCAAAGACTTGGAGAAGCTTCAATATTGTAGGGCATAGAAATGATCATATCTAAAGATGAGATGAGAGTCTTCTAGAAAAATATGTTGATCTGTTAACCTGAAAACTCTTAATATCAGCCTGATGCTACTCCTATTGAGGTAAATCACAAGCTCAACCTACAGTAAGGAAACACTTGATGGGTTTTTCAAGGGGCATTATCGGAAGCTTGTTGAGAAGCTCATCCTTATTCTTACCATGCACGGTATTACCTATGCAATGAATGTGGTAAGCTAGTTCATGTATGCTCGTAGTGATGCACATCTCGTTGTAGTCTATAGAAATATGTGATGTTTGAAGAAAAGCCATCAAATATTGATTCTTCCGGAAGGTAGTCATCATTGAAACTTATGGAAATACTGATAAAGTTGGATCAATTTATAACTATGCTTGGTCAGAAGTTCCGTCTCGAGTGTTTCTCATGCCCAGATAGGCATAAATTTTGTGAATCTAATCATGAGTAGGCTAGTTGTCTAATATTTGGATGTCCTCCAATATCCATTTTCTCCTCCATTTTTGGTTCTTAAAGTTGGATTGGAGTCTTGAAAATAGGCATCACCTTAACATCCTCATCAGATTTTTCATCAGACAACTTGAGAGTATTAACAAGAGCATAACTCTTTAGCATTTTATCGAACACTTGTATGGAACCAGTGTTCCAACGGCTCCATCACTCTGAGACATTTTCTCGAACACTTGGTGTGCAATTCATTATGGGAAACATGCTCGCAAAAAAAAATCACAAACCTTACACGTGTAAAACAAAAGAGCAAAAGCACCCCTACAATCGGTTGCTCGCCCACAACAAGAAGTCTACCTCAAGAGCATAGTAGCATACTGATTGTTCTTCAACCACTGGTAGTTGACTTGGAAAAAAAATCCCAATGGCAGGAGAACGTCAATCCTTACAGCTATAGCTTGGAATTTCCAAGATGACCTCCATTTCAGCAATAGTAGCAAAGGAGAAAAAAAGGTTCCCGGATTTAGGTAGTGTGCAACAAGCACAATGTTATAACACAACCCTTGGTCGTAACTCGGCACCAAGCAACAGAAAAATTTCTAGCCATGAGCAACACTTGGTCACAGGCTGTATAGCCCAAGACACCACTAGGATTTTGTACCTCGCACTCAAGTTGGAACACCAGTATTGGCTGGAACACATGCGCATAAACAACCCCTTTTTAACACCTAAACAAGGTGCAAATACGCTCACAATCGGCACCACCACGATGAGCATCGTAACATCAACGGGCATCCAACAAGACTTGAGCTTCGATGAGTTCCCAACGATTAGCATACTTAGAGTTCTGATACCATGTACATGAAAAGTTGAAAACAAGCACACAAATATGGTGGTTAATATGGAAACGCTTCACAATGGAAGGGAAAAAACTATGGGGTAGAAAGGCCCTGTTGCCCAATGCAACAAGGGCTTTGTCTATTCTTTTCTCTATCTTCAAAAGGGAGAAAGAGAGATACATATATGTCTCAAGGTAAGACAGATCCCCTCCTAAGATCCGCCTACCTGTTAACATGCCACTCAACAAACACTATCAACCTTTAATACCAAACCTATGTATGAAAGAGAAACATAGACTACCATCCACACAACATGCATTCTACTTCGTCACGCGATCTTTAGAAACGCATCAGCACCAAGTACTACGTGTTAACCAATCAACGCAACTAGAATCACAAACATCTAGAGTTCTATTCGAGGATCCAAGGGTACATGCCCATCTTATGCAATCACTGGCTCCAAGTACCCACACACAACGCGAAACAAGGTGAAGTCCACATGGGAAAAGCTGTCCAGGAGACACAAACCACAACCAAACAACAATCTACAGTCTACAGGCATTGGTCATGATATTTCGCATACGTAGTACAATGCACTCACTCATGAGGCTCACCACGATATATTTCTTCGTTTATTTAAGAGTTGGACTCTTTTTCTATTATCATAAGTCAGTAGACACAATTGCATTTATATATTGCATCTCATAAATTCCTACGCATGTCTATCATTTTTAAATTCCAAAAATCCACTTCAAATATCAACTTAGCTCCAACAAATCACATGGTTGCTCATTCCACTCGTCGCAGATGATCAATCAACCCCGATCAATAACCAGTATGGTATGATCGATTATCTTGATCGTTCATCCAATTAGCCTGATCAATCATCTTGGTCAATCAATCAATTGACATGATCGATCTGCGATAATGAGCAGGCCCGTCTATTTCATAATTAACTACATGTATGTATTCCTCTTTCCATGCTTATCAAACTGATATAAATTTCATAAATAAATGGAAAATGGATGTGACATGAAATGGAAACACGACTTGCATGCGCTCTAGAACCCACTAATTGGCTATCAAAATCTATGCATATGATGGGTGCAACATGTGGACCCAATAGCAAGAAGTGGGGTCGAAATCGTACATTCAGGAGATTTTCTCGCGATTCTCCTCCCACTTGGAGCAACAATTCTAGCGCACTATGCTCAATACGAGCACTACAACTATGATGATCTTGTCATCCTCTTCGTGGTGGTGGTTTCAGATTCCTAAAAGGATAACAAAGCAAAGCCTTCTCCCACTTTAAGTAGGGCGGCTACTGAGTTCTTGCTCAAATTCATGTTGAAAGATCCGACTAATTTTTACATTGGTTGTTGGTTACCTAACGCAACCCCCCTGCTACCTAACACAACCCCCACAAGGAGATATTTAAACCCCGATTTTTTCGATGGTAGGCACATTGTACTACCACCACTCCCTATAACAACTACAAAGCCTTTTCCTACATTAAATAGACTAGGCTACATGGATTCTTTGCTTCCATTCATATTTATCTTGGGTCAATCTCATACTTAGATTAAAAAAAACTAATATCTTTTCTTATAGTCTCTTTTCGACACTTATTAGGCCTTCCTCGCCCTCTCTTAGTCGCCTCAACATCCAAAAACTCACATCTCTTAACTGGTGCGTCACTCGACCTCCTTTGCAAATAGCCAAACCACCTTAAGCGGTTTTCTTGCATCTTATCCCCGATCAGAGCTACACCAACTTTCCTTCTGATGCATCATTCCGAATCCGATCTTTACATGTATGTGTATGTGTCCACACATCTACCTTATCATTTTCATTTTTGTCAGTGTCATTCTTGCACATGTCCATGGTTCGCAGGCCAACATTCAGATCCATAGAGCATAGTGTGTTTCACGGTTGCTTTGTAAAACTTTCTTTTGATTTTCAAAGGAATTTTCTTATCACATAGAACCGTAGAAGCTCCTCTCCATTTAGCCATCATTCATTTTTCTATTAGTAACATCTCCATCAATTTCCCCATCATGTTGCAAGATAGATGTCAAATATCTAAAAGAATCTCCCTTATGAATATTATCATCACCAATCTTCACATCGATTCCTTCACCATTGCTTCAATCAAAAGTGCACTCCATATATTCAATCTTAGTCCTGCTTATACGAAATCATTTAGTCTCCAATGCATGTCTCCTGATCACAACCTTCTCACTTACTCCATCTCTAGTCTCATCAATCAACACAATATCCTTAGGGAATAACATACACCAAGGTATCTCATTCTGAATGTGACTTGTCAACTCGTCCATAATCAAAGTAAAAATGAATGGTCTCATAGTTGAACCTTGATGCAGAACAATGTTGATGTCAAAATAATCAATCTTCCTAGACTAGATTCTTAGACAATATGAAGCCCTATCATACATACTTTATGAGGTTAATGCATAAGACATGTACTTGTCTCTTCTCCAAAATTCTCTACAATATCTTCTGTGGGACAGAATCATAAGCATTCTCCAAATCAATAAAAATCATATGGAGGTTCTTCCTTTTAGCTCTTTAGATCTCCATCATTCTCTTCAGCAAGTGGACGGCTTCAATAGTTGAGCGACCTGGCATGAACCGAATTGGTTTTCTTTTACTTTGGAAACATGCATCAACCTTCTTTCGATCACACGTTCCCAAATTTTCATAGCGTGACTCATCAGCTTGATACCTTTGTAATTTGAACAATTTTAAATGTCTTATTTGTTCTTATGAATAGGCACCACGATGATTCTCCTCCAATCTTCGAGCATTTTCTTGTTTCGCCAAATAACATTGAATAAATTTGTAAGCTAAGTCAAATCAAGCTCATCTAAAACTCTTCGTACTTCTATAGGAATGTCATCAGGTCCTACACTAGGTCTCTTAACCTTCAAATCCTGTACATCTTTTGTATTCGTATATAGCTTGTGTGGTTGAAGTAACTTTCCCTACTAGCTAGATCTCCCAAAGTGACCTCTTTATTTCCTTCCTAATAAAAAGTTTATGGAAATATTGCTTCCATCTAGTCTCTATATCCTTCTAAGTAACAAGCACGTGAACTTCCTCACCCTTAATGCATCTCACTTAACAAAGGTCTTTGGTCTTTCTTTCTCTTGCTTTGGCCCATCTGAATACATCTTTTTGGCCCTCAGAATCAATATTTTTGTACAAAACTTCATAAGCTTTTGACTTGGCTTCGCTTACAGCCTTCTTTGCTTCATTCTTCGCTATTTTGTACTTTGTGATAGTTTCCTCTGTTCTATCCTTAAACATAGCTTTAAAGCATGCTCTTTTAAGTTTGAGCTTCTTTTGCACCCCTCTACTCCACCACCAAGCCTCCTTTTGGCCTAGAGCTCCTCCATTCGACTCGTCTAGTATCTCTTTGACTATCCTTCGAACAAGATGCCACTGCTTTTCACATTGCACTCACGTTACAATCCATCACTCAAAATATTTTTCAAAATATTCTTTACCTCCAGTATCAAAGCAAACCATTATGGAAAAAGGTATGAGTTCAGGACCACCATAAAAAAGATCAATGCTTCCTTATTTCCCGATCATGCAAATACCTAACTTGATAGGTGAAAGAAGCAAAATGATGAGTTTTACAGAGGAGATCAAACAAGATCAATGAATTGCTGGAAGGAGACTACTAGACACAATTTCCGTGTACTAGAGCCTGTAAATCCACTTACCTGACTCCATTTAGTAGGGGAAAAGGTTTCAAGTTCCCCCACTTGACAGGGCAACTGGCTTTGTTTCGTTCTGGTTTTGGCGTTTGATAGGAATAAGACATCCCAAACAAATAAATTATATTGGAAAGGTTTGATTTTGGCTATAATTACTGCGTGGTTCGTCAAAACAAAGAATTTCAGAAAATTATGCCTTTGTATGCAGTGGCTAACAGAAATGCACTTGTTAGAAGATTATGCAGTACCAGTAAGTCTAGTTGCAAAAAAGAGTATTTTTATGCGATTGCACTTCCTCGCGCTCCTCAATTTCATGCTATTTCCTCACGCCTCTTCCACAAGGATCTAATTGAGCCTTGAGATTAACATGTCCTCTGACAAAAATCATATTTAAGAAAGATTAACAAGAGATGCTGGATTGTCAAACTCTCTTCTGAGATTACTTTGCAGTCTTTGCAATACAACCAATCTCTTCTCCTCAACGCAAAGTAATGTATCTGTGTTCTAGTCGGATCACTCTTAGAAGTAATTAAATGCTCCTCCCTCTCCTTGAAGAGAGTGTTTGCTATGAAAATATCATAAGCCGTTACAAAATCCGAAATGATTTTTCCCTCTTCATTTCTATTCCCGAAGACACGACCTCCATGAATACTAGCACATCCTGAAGCATCTTTTCCCACATGTCCATTAAGGTCTCCATCTAGGCTAACCATCTCTCTTTGCGGGATTCCTTGCATAATCTTATCCAAATCATCGCAAAAAGCTTATTTAATCCTTTAATCTAAACCAATTTACAGTGCATAAATTGAGATGATATTCATAATTTCTTCTTTGAGCGCCAATTTTAGTAAAATAATCCAATCCCTGATTTTATGCACCTCAACCAAACAATCCTTCAAATCCTTATGAACAACCACTTCAACGTCATTTTTGCCCTTATCTTTATATGGATGCCAATTTTTAAAGCATGTCTTCTTAATCTTCATTGCTTTCTCTCCAATCCATTTTATCTCTTGTATACATAGTATCTGAATCGTCCTTCTTTCTATCGTATCTATAATCTCCATCGATTTGTCGGTCAAAGTGCCAATATTCCGCAACTTCCTTTGCAACCTCCTTTGGACTAACTTCTTTACTCGCATTCGTCCATTAGGGACTACCACTAGTCCCTAATCAAAGAAAATTTTCCGACAATCCAACGAGGTTTCTAGTGATTCGGCGATGATCCAGTGAGGATCTCTAGCGTGGTTTGATCATTGGTCAGACCACCTAGTCATTTATAGTGGCTTGAGCCTAAACGGATCCGATTCGTATCCGGATCCATATGCCGACTCACGAACTTCAAACATATGTATTTTGAGTTCCTGAACTCGTATTTTGACGTTCTTGGACTCGTTGGAAATATATTGACGAATACTAAGGTATAGAGTAGTCACTTATCTAATTTGGATCAAGGCCTTAAATGTCGGATTTCGGTTTCGTTTCGGTGACTGACCGAAACGAAATTTCGGCCGAATTTCGGTTGAAATTCGACCGAAATTTCGGTCATTTCGGTCGTTTTTTCAACTAAGGCCCCCAAATTTCGGTCGGCACAAGGCATTTCGGCTGGATTTCAGTAACCCACCGAAACCGAAATTCGACCGAAATTCGGTCGAATTTCGGCGAAATTTGAGGCCATGATTTGGATACCATATGCTTTACTGAATTTTAGAAACAATGGGGTTCACGAAAAGGGAGAATAATAAATGAGTCATCTGTAATGGACGAAAAGGGAGAATAATAAATGAGTCATCTGTAATGGGTGAGATAGAGTGGGTAGAGACTTATTTTATTTTGTGTTTTCTTTCAAGCCATGGCCGGTCCCAAGCCCGGGTAAATGAGGAGGGTTGCGCGTTAGGTAGCCGACAGCCAGCGCAGGAGAGATAAATTCGTAAATAGTGTTCTTAAATTCTTCTAAGAACACTATTTATAAATTTATCTCGAAACCGTTCGGATCTTTTAAACATGGTAGCCGACCCTACTTAATGGTGGGGTGTTGTTTTCTTTCAAGAGCAAGCTTAATTTAATATTCTTAATATTTGATTTGAATTCGATTGTTTCTTTTATTTCATTATGCTAGTATAGGAAATGTGCAAATTTACGTAAATATATAAGAATATATGAATGCATAATGATTTATGTATTTTAAATAGTTAAAAATACAAAATTGACTAAAATTCAATTAAATCTGATTGCAGTGAGCCGACTAACTGACTACCGACTTTTGCAAGTTTGTGTGTATCTAAATGAATTTTGAATGTGTATCCATTTAGCCCTTGTTTCTATATACATTGTACACACATCCCTCCTTTGTTTTCTAAGAAAGAGAAACCCCTAGTTTTTCCAAGAGAGGCTAGCAAGGCATTGTTCTCGTGGTTTTCTCCTTCTCGTAGGAGAGGTTTTTCACATAAATCACATGTTGTATAATTGTTCTGCTTGTTATTTTTTACAAAGTAAATTGATAGAAAATAATAATTCCTCGAGCTTCCCATCTGATTTTTTTTAAAATGTCATTCTGCCCAAAATCTCTTTAATACCTCTATTATCAGGTGTCGAAGGACAGTGTTTCTAGACAAATTAATGATGGAAAGTCGCTAATCTTGTCATCAAATAAAGAAGCATTTGCCCTCATAATTGATGGCAAATCCCTTCAATATGCTTTGGCAGATGATATTAAAAATTCGTTCCTAGCCCTTGCAGTTGGTTGTGCTTCAGTCATTTGCTGCCGCTCGTCACCCAAGCAGAAAGCTCTTGTAAGTTACTACTGCTAGAATCTGTAGAACCATGTTCTTTGGTTGTGGTTTGTTCTTCTGTCTTGTGAAATGGAAATGATTAAATAATGCAGGTTACCCGACTTGTGAAAGGTGGCACGCGCAAGACAACTTTAGCAATTGGTGATGGGGCTAATGATGTGGGTATGCTTCAGGAGGCTGACATAGGAGTAGGCATCAGCGGAGTTGAAGGAATGCAGGTATTAAATGATTGTGGGTTATGTTAAAGTACTCTTTAAATGGCCCATAACTAAATGTTCGTCCACAACCTACACAGAATGGTTCTGCATATGACATTTGTTCTGAATTTTTCAGGCTGTAATGTCGAGCGATATTGCAATCGCTCAGTTTCGTTTTCTTGAACGCCTACTGCTTGTCCATGGACATTGGTGCTACAGGAGAATTTCATCGATGGTATGATTTCTATTCACGTAGTTCCTATATGGGCCAAATCCTTCATTGAAGATTCTACTTCATTCGTTCCCTTCCAGTTTTATTTTGCTAACTTTGCCTGCTGGCTTTTCTGCATGCCCGTTTGTATGGTGAAATCATCTTTCATGATATTGCCTTTACTTTTTAGTGTAACAATATTCCTTATGTATTGTTCGAAGAGATGCAAACGGACAGATACAAATGGATATAAGTGTTATCACGTCCTTATTCTTTTTAAAATCAGGTCAGGATACGGAAACAGATATCTTGTAGATACTGAAAATCACGAATCATATACTTGCAAACCATATCCTTGAGTTGCATGTGTAATTTGTCTCTTTCTCCTTGTCTCATAAAAGAGATTTGTTCCGTTTGCTTAGTATGCTTAATTCTAGGATATGTTTCTGGAATTATAACCTAGAATTGTTTTAGTTTAAGATGGAAATATATTGTTTTTGTTTTAGCTGGAAATATGTCAACAAAGGTCGAACTCCTAGTTTTTAGCTGCAATTTTTTGCTTTCTGGCATTTTTAGGCTATTCCCTACGATTTCGTTTTCTTTACAAGGAGTGAGAAAAGCAGGAGAAACCTTGCACACCCTGAATTGGTCCCTGCATTTATTTCAATAAAAAAAGTTGGTTAAGGCCTTGTACTTTTTTATCAATGTATTTCTTCTGTCTTGGATGCAAGTGGTGAAATCATTCAGGAATTTACTGGGAATCAGGAAGACGTTTGCTCTCTGTCGCAAAGTAATCGAGAATCGAATTTTGAATCTACTAATGCTTATCTTGAAGGCATAAATTGGCTTGAAAAATAAAAAAATGTTGCATGTATGGATGTTTAGTCATGAGAAACGTTTCTATTTTGTAAATTTCTATACTTACAATGTGTTTTTTGACAGTATTATTCCAACTCTTTCTTTGTTGATTATCGCCACCCTGTTTATATGTCACGATCTGTGACAGAAACCAACATTTAATACATGCTATAATGGACAAGAGCCTTTTTCTTTATTTTTTTCAAGCTTAAAACCTATGTCTGGTAGGAAAGTAGATATCTGGACTTGCTTGTTTTTCAGAACCATGACTGGCAATGAGACGGTCATCAGAACCCACTTAAATGGTCTAGTGATAGAAGCAGTGGGCTCCCACTCCAGTGACCAGGGTTCCAATCCCACAACCCCCACCCTCCCCCCTTTAACTAGTTAAAAATGAGATGATCTTCATCTCACGCATTCTATGGTATCTTTTATCTGTGATTATTCTTTATGTCGGGTTTGATGTTTTTTGCAATTGTGTTTGTTTCAGGTTTGCTACTTCTTCTACAAGAATATTACCTTTGGCTTTACCCTTTTCCTGTTCGAGGCTTATGCTTCATTCTCTGGTCAAGCCGCTTATAATGACTGGTTTATGGCATTATATAACGTCTTCTTCACATCGCTTCCGGTGATTGCGTTGGGAGTATTTGACCAAGACGTTTCAGCTCGTTATTGCCTGAAGGTATATCTTGATAAATGAACCCCGTGCTAATTTTTAACAAGTTTCCATCTTGGCTGTTAATCTGTGTCATTCTATATAACTATTTGTTTCCATATGTTGTAAGATCTTCCTGATTTAGGTTTAGTTGCTGCACTCTTCTGATTTAGTGTTCTTAATGCAGTTCCCCTTGCTATATCAAGAAGGTGTACAAAATGTTCTTTTTAGTTGGACTAGGATAGTTGGTTGGATGTTCAATGGTGTCTTGAACGGTGTGCTCATATTCTTCTTCTGCATAAAAGCATATGAGCACCAGGCTTTCCAGAAGAGAGGGCAAGTTGCGGACCTTGCCATCCTTGGCGTGGCTATGTACACGTGTGTGGTGTGGGTCGTGAACTGCCAAATGGCTCTCTTTGTTAGATATTTCACCCTCATACAGCACATCTTCATATGGGGTGGCATCGCTCTCTGGTATCTCTTTTTGTGGGTCTATGGTTATATAAACCCGACCATATCAACAAATGCATACATGATCTTTGTCGAAGGATGTGCACGTGCTGCTTCTTATTGGGTCCTAACATTAGCCGTGGTTCTCTCCACTCTAGTTCCATATTTTGCCTACTCCGTGGTTCAAATGCGCTTCTTCCCCATGTACCATGAAATGATACAGTGGCTGAGATTTGAAGGGAGGTGTGAGGACCCTGAATACTGTGCTTTGGTACGGCAGAGATCCCTGAGGCATACGACGGTCGGGTTCACAGCCAGGATAGAGGCAAGAGCCAGCCAGGTGAAGCATAGAGTACATGATGCAATACAGAAAACCCAATAGCAAAACTGTCCTTGTACAGAATAAGTGCAAATTGTTTGCTGCTACAGATTACAGTTCCTGATGTGCAGAAGCAGTTTACAGATGAAAAATATAATCCACGTTTCCGCATCATCGTGGAGTTTTGACGAGTAGCCAGCCGCACATGTTGTATCGTTAGTGAAAAATAGCCTGTTGTAGTTGGGAAATTTTGAGAAATTCTATACTGAGGTTACAGCTGCTTAATTTTCTTCTTTTCAGCCCTGATGTGTTATTCGCGAAATGAGCGAACACCCTTAGATGCTTAGTTTAGTTTAGACTGTTATTCCCAAGAATGATTATCAACAGCCACGCTTTCCCGTGCGGGTTTCGTGAACAAAGCAACACCAAAGATAGCCGAGCTATTGTAAGTATTGAGTCATTTGTATATTATTGCTTAATTGTAAATTTATCTTACATGTCATGAAGAGAATAATGTATAAATCAGTCTGGCTTATAGGGGAAGCATTTGTTCACATATTAGCTTCTGTACGGTATTTTTATACAACTATATTCTGTTGCTTATTGTAATTCTTTTCGATCAACAGAGCTATTGAAATATGTTGATTCTTTGAATGCGCTATTCTGTGGGCATGTGATTACACCTTTATCAATTAGAACCATCAGAGTTTCTGTTCGAAATGCACCAGAAAGAACAAACTTGCATCTATATCAGATAGAATTTCCATGTACGGTCATAGACTTGCAACTTCAAGAACTAAATGATGGATTGGGGAAGTTTGCCCAGAATTACGTACTTGTATGCCCATCCTAAATACAGGTGATTCTGTTTGAAGCTTCTGATAAGAATGGACTGATTTAACTAGGACATATCCTGATAATCTTTTAATGTTTATTGCAACCTTCTTGCAAATCAACTGGAGACATTATGGATGTATTCTCCATTGATTAATTTCTTCAATATATTTGATATAAAATATTTTGGTAGTGTAGAATAACTAGCACACAAAGAGACCATGGTTAATGTGGAATCCACCACACCAAGAAGGAAAAACCATAGGGAGAAAGGTCTCCGTTATTCACAACAACAAGGGGTTTTTGCTTCATTGCTTCATTTCTTTTTTATGTGAAAAATAAGGTGGAATGAGTTACTGCCCCCTTTGTCCCATATTTCCGTCATTCTTTTTGAAAAATATCATCATGTATATTCATCTATATATTCCTTCTACATGTCATTCCAATTGTCTCAGAAACAAAGACTCATATGCCCTCCATTTGGAACATGTAATTTTAACGGTCTTAGAATTGTTGTAATTGTACTTGTTCTAGATGGAGGACATAGGAGTCTGTTTCTGGCGAAATTCAAATGACATATAAGGGGATAGTGATGAATATCATGGTAATATTTTTCAAAAAAATTTTAAAAAACATCGAAAATGGTGCAAGGGCAGCTCCTTTAATCTCTCTCTCTCTCTCTCTCTCTATATATATATATATATGTATGGAAAAAATGGGGCTGCCCTTATGGTATGGCCAACATGGATGCCCCACCTCATTTTCTGCATTTTTTTTTAATTTTTTTAAATTATAACAATCTATATTCATCCTCATATCCCTCCTATATGTAATTCGAATTTCATCAGAAACAGAGACTCCAACGACTTCCATCCATACAATTATTTTTTAACGGTCGCAGGATTTTTTAAATCGACCCCATCTGGATGGAGGCCGTAGGAGTCTCTGTTTCGGACGAAATTCGAATGGCATATAGGAGGGATATATGGATGAATATACATGGCAATATTTTCTATAAAAAATAAAAAAAATTGACGAAAAATGAGGCAGGCACGCAAGCTGCAGCCGAGCGTTGGCTCAACGAGGTAGGAGAGCACAAGCGTGCTCGTATGGTGGAGACTGGACACAAGGGAGCATGAGTTGTAGCTGAACTTTGACTCGATGAGGTACAGAAAGCATGAGCATGCTCATATGGAGGAGAGAAGGCATACGAACCACTGTCGAGCTTTGACTCAATGAGGTATGAAGATCACATGCATTCTCATCTAGAAGTGAGAGAGCATGTGCTCTCCTACCTCACAGAGCCGATGCTCGATTGTAGTTTGCACGCCCGCATCTCCTCTCTTTGCCAAACGAGCCCTCCAGCGCTCTCCATACATCATCCATGTTGTGTCTCGACCACAGCACACGTGTTCGCCCCTATCTCGAGAGCTTGCACATGAGATCTCGTATGGATAAGCCTTAGGCGTGGAGCAAGAGGAATGTTGGGGATGAAGGAGAACACATTGGGAGGGAGGGGGAATAATCAGGAACTTAGTAAAGGTATTTTTGTCAATTCATCAAAAAAAAGATAACCACAGTTACTTCTTTCCATTAGCAAAATACCACGTTGTCACCAAAACAATATATAAGATATCATAAATGTTACTTTTAAAGTTCGGCTATGATATTGAAATTGAGTGTATAATTCATGAATTTTTATGTAATTTATTATATATATTATTTGATTTCTTTATAAATTAAAATTAGTCAACAAATCATGACCCTTCTTAGTAAAGTCATCTCTAGGAATTTCCTCATTTTTTCAGGAATAACAACTATAAATTACAGATTTCTTCTTTTGCTTTCAAATTATCTTCTTCTTTTGCTTTCGAAATTTTTTCTTTTTTTCATTAATAAAGTCATCATCATCGTAGACTCTTAGTTGCTATTTTGGACTCCTTTCTTGCTATAATATCAATATTCGTTACTTGTTGGAATTGCTTTACACTTTCTGCTTTTTTTTATTTCATTGATTGTCAGCCTTTTTACGATGTAGATCTATTTGATTCAGAAGAGAACTGCTTATAAGGGTTTGGAAGTCTTGGCATTTGATGATCACATCAAATCTTCAACCTAGTCTCTTTTCCCGATCAACGGGAGTGTGTGGCCATATTTTTTGTTGTCTTCTTCGTTTTTACTCGTAGGCATTTTTTTGCTCTTATGTCAATAAGTCGAAAGATCAACCATGAGAGAAAGTGACATGTTGTAAAGCCTTGAACTTGTCCATCTCTCGGATCTTATATCATAAGATCTGGCTTGTCAAGAGGAAATCGAGGGAATTTGTTTCGTATGAATCGGATTTCGTTTTGAATTGTTATGATTTTCGGAAGAAAGAGAAATAAAGAGACATAAGGTGTTATTAACTCTTAATGACGGTCATTAAGACTAATCAAATATAATTAAAGAAACTAATGATGGATTGAGGATCGTTAATGACTATTAGCAAACACTAATCAATGGTTAGCAAAAGTTAAGTGCAACCCACGAAGGTTAAATCACAATTAGCGCTAATTTAGCGTCATTAGCGAATCTAGAATCTTATGTATAGTTCTAACTTAAGCCCTAAATTTCATATAAGCTTTGGCCAAAACCATAGGCCAAAATAATAGGCCGTTAACCGCAGTTAAAGTCTAAACTATGGTTTACTAACCATGGTTACCGGTTTTCTGGTGCTTATAAATAGACCCCCACCTATTCATTCTCTACGATTTCACTACCACCACCACCACCCCAAGGGCTAGGGTTGAGAGGCCGGGAGGAGGAATGGGAGGCGGGGAAGGAGCACTAACGAAGCGTTGTTGGGAGAACGAGGAGGAGGAATGTACGATCCTCTCTTCGTCTGCTTCGTAAGCTAGTTTTTCGATTCATCTTCTTTTTTCCAGCTTTGTTTTCGATTCATCTTTCCTCCCGATTCATTTTTTGTTGTGGTTCAAAGAGAAATCTGTGTAATACCCTACTTAGGTGTGGGCAACTATGCACATCAGTGAACGCTGTGATTCGTCAAACACTTTCACTCACCTAAGACGCGAGGTGTCTATTCTCCATCTCTTGTTGATTTATTATATTTCTTCAGCTTTGTTGTTGTTTTTCTCTCGGTGATTTTATAGAGGAAACTCTTTCCGTTTTTCTTTTAAAAATATCTCTATATAAGGGGAAACTCTGCAAAAATTTTTCTAGAAATATATCTCATTAGAAGGGGAAACTCTGCCGAAATTTTTCTACAAATATCACCATGTATATTTGTTTGCCCCTACTCCATCTGGAGTAGTAGAGGAGACGCTTCCTAGGAAAAAGAAAAGAAAAGAAGAAGAATATTTGATCCCTATTGTAAGGATAAGATTTCGATAAAAGCACAAAACCATCATCTGAGTAAGGAACCATGAGGTCAATTATAATTCAAGAAGATTTTAGACGACTGTGTGGGATAGATTGCATGACATCAGTCACCTGCTTATCTGCTACTTGTCGAAATGAATTATTTTGATCACATCCTGAGGATGGACTGGCTAGAAAGGCATCATGCATGTAACTCGGTAGAGTTCTAGTTCATTGGAAAGACATCCAATGATAATGTTAAATACATCTTTACTTTGAAGGCATAACAGTTGCTAGAGCAAGGGTGTCGGAGCTATTTAGCTTATGTATCCACTACATCAGGATCAGGCAGAATGATAGAAGATGTACCTACAGTGTGCGATTTTCCTGATGTATTTCCAGAGGAACTACTTGGATTACTACCTGAGAGAAAGATTGAATTTGAAATCTCTCTCACCTGATACTCATTCTATCTCAATCCCTCCATATAGGATGGTACCGGCCGAGAGTTAAAGGTACAGTTACGAGAACTGTTGGATAAAAGATTCATTCGTCTTAGTACTTCACCATGGGGTGCACCTGTCTTGTTTGTGAGGAAAAAGGATGGGTCAATGCAGATGTGCATTGACTATATATAGACAGTTAAACAATAAGAAGGTAAAGAACAAGTATCCTCTTCCAAGAATAGATGATCTCTTTGACCAGTTGCAGGGTTCAATTGTGTATTCCAAGATGGACTTAAGATCTGGATACCATCAATTGAAGATTAAAGATGCAGATATCCCCAAGACAATCTTTCAAACTAGATATGGACATTATGAATTCTTAGTTATGCCTTTTGGACTGACAATTGCCATAACAACCTTCATGGATCTTATGAATAGAGTATTCAAGGAGTTTCTAGATCAGTTTATAGTAGTCTTTATTGATGATGTGCTTATTTATTCCAATGATAAAGTATCAGCATGAACACTATCTCCGATAGACACTTGAAACACTAAGGAAGAACAAACTGTATGCTAAATATAGCAAATGTGACTTCTAGTTGTCCGAAGTTCCTTCTTAGGCCATGATATTTCTAGGGAAGGTATATCAGTGGATCCCACAAAGGTTAATGCGGTGATGAGTTGGGAACGCTAAAAAATTATCACAGAAATACGATCTTTTCTGGGTTTAGCTGGATATTATAGAAGATTTGTGAAGAACTTTTCACGAATAGCATTGCCAATAACTAGGTTGACTCAGAAGGAAGTTCCATTCATATGGTTCGATGCATGCGAAGCTAGTTTTCAGACATTGAAAGAATGCCTAACATGTGCACTTATCCTTACTCTACCTTCTGGGACTGAAGGATTTATAATGTACATTGATGCTTCTAAAGGACTTGGGGCAGTTCTTATGCAACATGGTGAGGTAGTTGCTTATGCATCACGACAGCTCAGGACACATGAGAGGAACTACCCAACACATGATCTTGAATTAGTTGTCGTAGATTTTGCTTCAAAGATATGGAGCCACTACCTTTACTGTATTACTTTTGAAATCTTCACCGATCACAAAATATTGAAATACATGTTTAATCAAAAGGAGCTTAATATGAGACAAAGACAATGGCTAGAATTGTTGAAGGACTATGACTGCACAATCTCCTACCACCCTGGTAAGGGAAACGTCGTCGCATATGCCCTTAGTAAAAGAACTTATTCACATGGGTTGGTGAATGCTATCAACTTCTGGATTTACTATTAACGTTGAGTGAATGGAAACCATTTGATAGTAATGTTGATATTGTAACTATTCCTCATCGATATAAACCAGAGATCCGGGATAGAATAAAGAAAGGACAGGAGGATGATCCAGTCCTTAAAGACTTGAGACAACAACTTGAGAAGAATGAGATAGAGGGATTTCATATACAAGATTGGTTATTATATAACCATCACAGAGTTTGTGTACCAAACATACCTGAATTGAGGAAAGATATCTTACGTAAAGCACATTGTTCTAGATTATCTATTCATCCAGGAAGTACGAAGATGTATAAGGATCTTCATGCATATTTTAGTGGTAGGGAATGGAGAAAGATATTGTTAAGTTTGTGAATTCATGTTCTACTTGCCAACAGGTAAAAGCTTCACACCAAAAGCCACCGGGATTGTTACAACCCATCCCTATACCTGAGTGGAAATGGGAAAGCATTTCCATGGACTTCGTTACTGGCTTACCTCAGAGGACTGGTGGTAAAGATAGTATCTGGGTTAATAGATCGTCTGGCCAAGGTAGCACACTTTATTCCAATAAGCTTATCCTCCACTCAAGACCAGCTTGCTGAGTTATATATTATACATATGATCCATCTCCATGGTATCCCAAAGGAGATAATTTCCGATCGAGATTCACGATTCACCTCACACTATTGGGAGAACTTCATGAATGCTTTATCCGTCTCCATGGTATCCCAAAGGAGGTCAATCAGAACGTACAATTCATACTTTAGAGGATATGTTACGAGCATGTGCCTCAGAATGGAAAGGATCATGAGTGAAACATTTTCCTCTTGCAGATTTCACATACAAAAATATTTACCAAGAAAGTATTAGCATGGCACCATTTGAATCACCGTATGGATGTAGGCGTACTACTCCTCTATGTTGGCAAGAGGTTGGGATAAAGAACCTTTATGATTCATATAGACTCCAGGATACAAGGGAAGTTGTAGAGCTTGCTAGAAAAAACTAATAACTGCTCAGAGTCACCAGAAAAGCTATAGTGATACCAGGTAAAGAGACCTTGAGTTTGAGGTAGGTGACTTTGTATTCTTCAAAGTATCGCCTATGAAGGGAGTTCAGAGGTTTGGTTTGCATGGGAAGTTAACACCAAGGTTCATGGGTCCCTTTGAAAATATTCAGCGGATTGGAAAAGCTCAATATAGACTTGCACTTCCTCCACATCTTTCGGAAATACATGATGTTTTTCATGTATCGAATATGAGAAAGTATATTAAGGATACTGAGCATAAGATAAGCTATGATGATCTGCATGTTGAGCCAGAGTTGACATACCTAGAAATACATGTGCAAATACTGAACATGGATATGAAGAATTTGAGGAATAAAGAGATACCTCTAGTTAATATGTTGTGGCGCAACCAAGAGTTTGAAGAAGCCACATGGAAACCTGAGGTAGAAATGAGAGAAAAATACTCGTACTTGTTTGAATGATAACACTATGTACCATGTATATCTTTATTACAAATGAAATGACGTTCATTCTTTTTAAGATTGTTATGGTTTCAATCCTCTTTAAGGTTGTTATGCGTGCATTTCAAGTCTCGATGACGAGACTTCCTTTAAGGTTGTTATAATTGTAAAGCCTTGAATTTGGTCATCTCTCGGATCCTATATCATAAGATATGGCTCCTCATGAGGAAACGATATAATTTGTTTCATATGAATCGAACTTCGTTTCAAATTGTTGTGATTTTCGGAAGAAAGAGAAGTAAGGAGACTTAAGGTGTTATTAACTCTTAATGACCGTCATTAAGATAAATTAAATATAATTAAAGAAACTAATAATGGATTGAGGATCGTTAATGACTATTAGCGAACACTAATCAATGATTAGCAAAAGTTAAGTGCAACCCGCGAAGGTTAAATCACGATTAGTAAAAGTTAATCACGATTAGCATTAATTAAATATCATTAACGAATCTAGATTCTTCTGGATAGTTCTAACTTAAGCCCTAAGTTTCGGATAAGCTTTTGCCAAAACCATGGGCCGTTAACTGTAGTTAAGGTTTATACCATAATTTACTAACCATGGTTAGCAATTTTCTGGAGCCTATAAACAACACCCAAACCCATTCTTTCTCTACAATTTTACTACTACCACATCCCAAAGGCTAGGGTTGAGTGGTCGGAAGGAGGAGTGGGAGGCGGAGAAGGAGCGCTAGAGAAGCGCTGCCAGGAGAACGAGGAGGAAGGTACGATCCTCTCTTAATCTGCTTCGTAAGCTAGATTTTCAATTCATCTTCTTTTTTCTAGCTTTGCTTTCAATTCATCTTTCTTCCCGATTTGCTTTCTGTTGTGGTTCGAGGAGAAATCTGTGTAATACCCTACTTAGGTCCGGACGGCTATGTACGTCAGTGAACCTGTAATTCATTACACCTTTACTCATGTAAGAAGCGTGGTGTCTCCCGATTCCCATATCTTGTTGATTGATTATATTTCTTCAGTTTCGTTGTTGTTTTCCTCTTGGTGATTTTATAGAGAAAACTCTTTCTGTTTTTCTTTTAAAAATATCCCGATATAAGGAGAAACTCTGCTAAATTTTTCTAGAAATCTGTCCTAGTATATGGGAAAACTCTGCCGAAATTTTCCTAGAATTATCACCATGTATAAGGGGAAGCTCTATCAAAATTTTAAGAGAAAGTATATTCTTCGCGTTCTTCGTGTGTTCTTCATGTTCTTCGTTTGTTCTTCGTGTTCTTAGCGTTTTTTACACGAAAATGAAATTTGATTGTTTCAGAAGCTATAAATTATTCTTTTTGATAAAGAATCACAATAAAGCACTGCATACACGAGAGAGAGCTCGATTAGATAATGAAATCCTTCCTTTTGCTGTCGATTTTTCATATGAGATTGTTGAGATTTCTGATTTTATGTTCTTCGCTATGAAGAACCCTAATTGGGCTATTTTTGAGAAAAATGAAAAATTACTTTGTGATTTCAACTAAAATAAAGTCTAAGCTTCGAATTGATGCAGGGGCTTGAAAAGTTAGGGTTTGGGAGTTAAAATGAGCATAAATACAAGCATATATACATATGAATAATATATATGTGAATCTATACTAAGTGTTGATGATTATGCAAATCGAAGATTTAACGAAAGAATTACATCATGGTATTTGACGTGTATTGGGTTGAATCTTGAAAAGAATCGTGCCTTCCATCAGGAATGACTTGGAGTAGAACTACAAGTTCGACATGCAACCTGTAGGTTTGTTGGAAGGAACCCGTATTGGTGTTGCCCTACCTAGGTGGTATACAGTTGCCATGTTATGATAAGTGCGCACGAAATGAATGATTTGCAACGCGTGGTACCGGGAGCCAATATATTCAAGTTGAATGACGGAAGATGTGGTCATGCCATACAGAGGCACATGTGGTTCAATAGCGATTGGGTCACGATTCTTTTTGTCTCTCTTCCGTATTTTTCTTCAACAGAAAAAAGAAGGGCAAAGAAAATTCTATTGCAGAACCGTATGCATAAAAAATGCATGTACGGTTGTTCAATTCTATCTTTTCTTCTTGGCATTTTTTATCCCTTTCTTTTGTCTTTTGTTTGATTAATTATGCGAGATAGAAGAACCTTTCATGATGTTATATAATCAGGGTTATGATTCACCAACCTGCTAGTTCTTTTTATGAAGCACAAGCAGGGGAATTTATCCTGGAAGTGGAAGAGCTACTGAAACTTCGCGAAACCCTTACAAAGGTTTACGTACAAAGAACGGGAAACCCTTTATGGGTTATATCCGAAGACATGGAAAGGGATGTTTTTATGTCAGCAGTAGAAGCCCAAGCTTATGGCATTGTTGATCTTGTAGCAGTCGAAGATCTTCAAACATGTATTTAAAGCCACTAGGTTATATGATTAAAGGTTAGCCTGAGATTTTACGCAACCGGATCCTCGAGGATGGTGTGCTCCATTGTTTGCCAGGCTGAGGATTTGAGATCCTGATTAATAAAAGAAAAGGAAAATATCACGATAGTATTAGAGGATTGGTTGAGGCGACGTGCGACGGTATAACCTTACCAGATCAACACAATCTCCAATGCCGAAGTATCCACAACTTCGGAGTCCATATAGTGGTGAGGTAATTCCTTTGACTAATCCCTGATATGGAATAGAAATGAATAGAACTTAAACTAATGAGAAGGAATGAATCTTTTTGTGTTAACAAGTTTTGACAAAAATTACACATTTGTTTGCTATTCTCTTATTCATTACTTAGCATTCGCTAATTGTTATCCTATGATTTATGAAAAACCCAACAGGTGTTGATGAGCCAGCACAAGGACTTTAGTAGATTTCCAGCCAGCCACAGTAGCTTTACTTTGTAAGGTAGTTAGTAATCTTTCTGTGTATTTCCTTTCCAGCTGATTTACATGTAAATGGTTGTAGTGGGACGATGTATTATGTAAACTTTATTTTGGAAATATAAAAGAGTTGAAATACTTCCTTCTGAGTATTTTTATTTGCAGTTTGTTTCTTAATGTTAATTGTGATTGCTGAATAAATTATTGCTTAGTAACTATATTCGGATCCGACTCGGAATTAGGGTCGTGACGCATGTGAAGTGGGCGGGGAGGAGGAGAATGTGATAGCAATAACCTATCAACACCACCTCCCCCCCCAAACCAAAAAAAAGGATAGGAGCAAAGGGCGGTGTAGTCTAGATATCAGGCTAGTCGGGTTGCATGGCCGACATACAAGGATGGCAGGGAAGGGGTTTTCATAAGATGGACTAAGTGTGAGTCATGTGATGGAGAAGAATGATGGGTGACAAGGTTTGGAGAATGGATAGTCGATGGAAGAGCTATTGGTGGTATTTTTGAGAGCAACCTCTCGTTGGAGGTGAAAGAAAAGGGCATGTGGCAGGGGTGAAACAAATATATATGATGAGGAAACCATAACCCCTCCTTGGTTCTTATCCCTACTTTTTCTAACATTCCATTTTGTTATTTCCTTTTACCTGTGACCTTTTTTAATACAAAATTTCACTCAATAATTTAATTTTTTATGACAGATTTAAAGAAGCTGAAATTATTAATTTTATCAAAATGTAAAAAAATCACAATAAAATATAATAATTTATCAAATAACCTTAATAATAGATTTAAATTGCAAGCTTATCAAAATTTTTAAAAAATTCATATTAAAAATACTACCTCTACATTAAAGTATCATTTGAAAATACAATATTGTTTTCACTTTTTGAGCATACATTATAGCAGTACACTTGACCCCTCCTTAATGGAATTCATGATTCCGCCCTTGACAGGTGGAGAATGCAAAAAGATTGGGGAAGGGGAAAATGTAGGTTAAGACATTTAATCCGCACCATTGGTGGAATGTAAGAAATGTAAGATCGCACAATCTAGTCGGATTCCTCTCATCTTATAAACCTCTCCTCTAACAGGATCAACCCTATAAAAGTGGTCCTATTAGAGGAAGGGTATATAAGAGCATGAGAGCACCCACCCCATCTGAACCATTAATCTTAAAAAGAAGAATGCCTATGATTAAAAGGCAAAAGCACTCTTTTAATGCACTTGCCCTTTTCAACTCCCAACGTACTTTTTTTCTCTTTCACTCCAACAAGCAATTTAGCTCCTCTTTTCTTCCAACCATTGATCTACAGTGCTTCTCGCATGATTGTCTTGTCATGCAACCTTCTCAAGTAACAATTCTAAAACTCTCCTCTGACGCACCTTGTCGACTTTACCTTCTCAAAGAGGTTAGTTTAAAATGTACCGTTAGCGAATATGCAATCAAGCTATTTGACAAGATCCCGATTCATGTTGTATGCCCTTATCCCCAACAAAAAAAACACGTCAATTATTATAGACGAGGACGACCTTAGTCCTCATCTATGACACCATGTTTTTAATTTCCACAAGACCACAGAACTACATACACATCCACAACATAAGCACACCCCTTCATAATCAATCATCAAGCTCAAAAGTGGAAGTAGTGATTACTCCTAAAGTATCGACATAATATGCATGAGTCCTCTGGAGTACGGAGGCCTAACGTGCGGCAGTTCTAATGTGCTTCGATAACAAGAAAATAAAAGCTAGTCTTTAAGCTTCTTCAAGAAACTTAATAATCCACTTCAGAAACTAAGAAAACTCTGACATTACCCCCACACACATACTTCCTTACTCTCAAGTACAAGATACACATCCTATTGGATCAAATCAAAGAACTATACCAACCCAACCTCCTTTCCATCCTTTCCACAAGACCAACTCCTAATAACCAACCTCACATAACGCCCGAAATGTCCTTACCTCGATCCATATCTGACATTTACAGAAACAAACTGCATCGCATATGCCAATGATTCGAAAGCATTCCCAAAGGCAGAAAAACTGCCCTCGTGCAAGCTAAGAGGTATTCTGAATCTTAAAACAGGGATGGCACACTGTGTACATACTAGACTACCAGAATCAGATTGCGGTTACCTTCTCTGAAAAATCTTACACTCTAACCAACCACACAACTGCCAAAGATACCCACTGCCAAAGTGCCCTGATTATCAAGACAAACAAATAGAACTATTAGTGGCCACTCTTTGAAGCTGAACTCAACTGATCTCAGATCATCCACTCGCTGCAATGGAGGAAACGACTATAACTCACTTCATCTTAGGCATCCACTGCTTTATCATTATGCTTCAAAGCAATCACCAATTCGAAAGATCAAAGGTCATGACAAGGTCCAACTCCAGAGATATCTTTGTCTGCCTTCTTTTGTCAATCTGCAACAACGAATTCATAAAAAATTACGCCCTTGAACAGAAGCTATGGAACCAATGAGCTCACCTCAGTCAAATCAGATACAGATCTATTAGCCAACCCCTTTACACAATCGCATAAATGAATTTAAGTAAAGCAATAAATAAGTAGCTCACCATCATCTTTTTTGTCACCTTCTTTGGGATCAGAAAAAAAAGCAATTAGTCATGATGAATCCAGAAATTCCTTCCAAGAACTTGGAGAAAAACTGTCCTCAGATTTCCCAACGGGCCCCAAAATTTGATGTACCAGCTGTATTTGGAGAAGCTTGCTACTTGACAATGAAAATGCACAGGACACAGAAATCGTCCATCAAAGCTGTCTGCATCAACAGATGCTCTATCCTTCATTAGAAAATCAGACAGCCGAATCCCACATGTTTGTTGATTTGTTCATACAATAGGCAGATATCTGTCCACTTCAAAATAATCACCGAGTAAAGAATATGAGAGCTAAACAATTCTACAATCTAAGCCTGAGACTCAAAAATATTTGTACACCTCCCCTACAAAGGGCACATGTAGCAAGTATGCACAAACAGCTACAACCCCACCCAGTCCACCTAAAAAATACTCAGAACAGTATATTCGCGATCTAATACCATTTTTTCATGATCACAACTAGATCATTTGCAACATGTAAGGCCTGTGAAACCAAATCAAGCAGGAAGATAAACAGGTGGCGACAGCCATAACTCGATGGCCACATTGAACATCCTGGTATGTTAGGAGGGTTAACAAGAATACGGAATCTAAATAATATAAGTCAATTCCCTAAAGCAATTACAAAAGTATCACTAACCTTTTGGGTGGTGAAAAACACAAGAAATCTGATATAAGACTGTCACCCTGAACTACATTCATGGAACGTTAACAAGAATACGGATTCTAAATAATATAAGTCAATTCCCTAAAGCAATTACAAAAGTATCACTAACCTTTTGGGTGGTGAAAAACACAAGAAATCTGATATAAGACTGTCACCCTGAACTACATTCACGGAACAATAATTCATCCTCTAAGTTTTAAAGCAAAAAGGGATTGAAGAAATTAAGGGAGATTTAAAAGAAAAATGTCCTTCAGGCATGTGTGAGTTGTGTATGAAAATTTTCTACAAGAATAAATACGAACTCATGTGAATATCACCCAGAAAATTTTGCAGCTTCTCACATCAAGTGTAATTTAACTAAACCACCACCTCTGAATAGCAGATAAAGGCGTAATAAGAAATGGAACATAGCGGACAATGTACGGCTGTGAAACCCGACCAATTTTTGCCCAGATGGCCTTGTGATGGCCGGCTGTTGCAGGAGCATGGTACATGAGCTTCAAAAGCTGCAGTTCACACCAATACCAAGGTGAAAATTAGAAATACCTTATGGATCTCCACAAAACGAAAACAACAACGGATGCAAAAAGATGGGCTGACTACCCAATCACAGAAATGCAACTATGTCTGAAAAAAATCATAAAAAGGTACAAACTGACTACTCATCATTTTCTTTCCCAAATGCAAATTTAAAGCAGCAGCTAAATACCATGAATTTATAGTATAAATACCATGAAATTATACAATATCTAGCAATTTTTGCTTGAGGCAGAAGATTTAAAAGATATTTATACAGTGAAGCAAAGCATATGAATTTAAGCCTTATATTTTTAGATTGTAAAAGATATTTACACAATGAAGCAAAACAAATGAAGTTTAGTTTCATTTTTTTAGATTGTAAGGAACGGAATTATCAATTCCTGTTTAAAAGGTTCGAGGTGTTCTCTGATACTACTACTAAAAGGAATATGATATTCTTAAGGTCTAAGCTTACCCAAATTATGTTTAATGCATGGCATCATGACATTTTGGAATCACGTAAGGATGATTATTTTGAATTCTCGAAGGAAGCTGGGGTGGCAACAAGGTAAGTTTTCTTAGGTCAGGAAATTACTTTCACCATTAAATGCAGAAGTTGATAGTATGACACTTCTTGAAAACTCAAAAGATGAGTTCTCGAGATAATGACAGTCGGAATTTTTGGAAGAAACGTAGGAAGTGGAGGAATTTGGAGGTGCGAGGAGGAGCATGGAGGAACCATGTGCACATCACTTGAACAAAATTTCGGAATAGAAGTCACAGAGATGAGCGGACCTAACAACAAAGAAAGAAAGAAAAAAAGGGTTGAGAATGTGAACGGGTATCGAAAAATAACAAAACATCAAGGTTAAGGGGATAACTGTGGAAATGAAAGGAAAGAACTACATTCATCGTAGATCAAGAGTTCTCTTATATAGGAGAAAAGCTCTAAAGGAAAATTGAATAGATAGCTAAAATAAATAAAAAATTACTAAATAACAATAAGGAGATATAAATATCTCAACACTCCCCCTCAAGCTGGAGCATAGATATCTATCATGCTTAGCTTGGAACAACAACGGTGAAACGGCCCCTTCAGAAGAGCTTTGGTGAACATGTCGGCAATCTGATAGCTTGAAGCAACACGAGAAGTGAATATAAACCCATTTGAATCAAATCACGGGTTTAGTGGCAATCAATCTAAATGTGCTTTGTTCTTTCATGAAAACCTGGATTATTAGCTATAAATAGCGCATATTGACTATCACACTTCAGGTGCATAGGAAGAGGCACCTCAATGGTTAGGTAAAGCAGAACGGATTTGACCCACATCATTTCTATGCTTCCTTGGGCCATAGCCTTATACTCTGATTCAACGTTAGATCTGACCACAACCATCCGTTTCTTGCTCTTCCATGAAATCAATGAGCTTCCCACAAACACAGTAAAGCCTGAAGTAGACTTCCTGTCCTTGAGACAACCAGCATAGTCTGCTTCCGCACATCCTAAAACTGCAAGTGGTGTGCCTCTCCTGAATAGAAGTCATGCATCATGAGAAGACTTGATATACCTCAAGATCATGTTGACTGCATTCATGTGAGCTTGCCTAGGTTGTTCCATAAACTGGCTAACCATGCTGACAGCAAACGATATATCAGGCCTGTTAATAGTGACATACAAAAGCTTCCCTACCAACTCTCTGTATTGTCTCTTATCCACCTCCACAGAATCATCATCATATATCCTAGCACTAGGATCCATTGGCGTAGCAGCAGGTTTACATCATGTCATACCCGTCTCAAATAGGAGATCAATGACATATTTCCATGTCATTACCATTCCCTGCTGATTTCTTGCAAATTCTAGTCCAAGAAAATACCGCAGCTTACCAAGATCCTTGGTGACACAAATTGTTGTCCAAGAAAATCCTTAGCTGCCTGAATACCCTTGTTATCACTGTCTGTAACAACAATATCATCCACATAGACCAAAATAGCAACAATGCCTTTCTAGGTTCTCTTAACAAAAAGAGAATGGTCTGTAATATGTAGTTCGATCAACTCTGAGAGCTTCTTAAACCAAGCCCTCATGCTCTGCTTAAGGTCATATATGGCCTTATAGAGTTTGCACACCATACTGAACTCCTCCTCAACAATATACCCTGATGGTTGCTGCATATACACCTCTTCCTACAAGTCGCCATACAAGAAAGCATTCTTGACATCTAATTGGAAAATTGGTCAGTCCCTTACACAACAACGACAATAAGAATGTGCAATGTAAAATGACGCGCAACAGGAGAAAATGTGTCCGGATAATCCACCCCATAAGTTTGGGTGAATCCACGAGCAACCAACCTGGCCTTGTATCTGTCCACAGAACCATCTGCACGGTATTTAATTGAATTGTAAACACCCATCTACTACCAACAACAGAAGCACCTGGGGGAGCAAAAAAGACACTCCACGTACCATGAGATTGTAAAGTGATCATCTCCTCTTTCATAACCAGACGCCATGGGCCACTCTGTAAAGCCTCCTGATAGGATTGTGATATCTGCATTGCTGATAAGGCAACACCAAAGCTTTGAAAGTCGCTAGAGAGTCGTGCCGGAGAAACATGAGAGGAAAGAGGATGCATAGTATATGCACGCCTCTTCCTTCGTAGAGTAATTGGCACATCCAGGTCCATGGTATCCTCATAAGGAGTATCATCTATAACATCCTGCACAATCAAATCACCAGTGTCACTAGTGAAATTCAAATGCTCAGAACATACCTTGGGTGTGCTAGATGATGGTGGAGGCACATGAGCACGAAGCTGACAATGGTAAACCTGCGGAAAGAATGTAGGTGTTGCGGGAGGTGGAGGAGGTGGTGAAGGGGGTGGTGGATGAAAGGATGGTGGTGATCGTGGCGTTGGTAGTGTAGTGTCACATGGAATAGGTGAGACCGGAGGTAGAGGCATGTAAACCTCTTCTCTCTCTGAAGGAATGAGCTTGTCACATGTAGGAGAGAAATACATAATGGATTCAAAGAATGTGACATGTGCACTAACATAGTACATTCGTCGAGCAGGGTTAAAGCAACGATACCCCTTTTGGGTTTTGACCGCTCTAGGAGAGAGCTTGTCAAGACCTGGAGACAATTGGTGAACAAAAGCAAAAAATCCAAAAACACGAGGCGTGAGAAAGAAAAGATCCTTCTCGAAAAACATAATCAATAATGGGATCTTCTCCAGAATCGATGAAGCCATACGATTCACCAAATAACACAAAGTAAGGACTGTGTCCCCCAAGTAAGAGTACAGAGCACGACTCTGAATCAGAAGAGTCCTGGTGACATCTAAAAGATGGTGATGTTTCCTCTCAGCCACCCCATTCTGTTGAGACGTATACGTATAAGTTGTCTGATGCACAATACCATAGGATTTAAGAAATTGAGAAAGTTTTCTACTGCAGAATTCGAGTGCATTATCAGACCGTATATACTTGGCATGTGTAGAAAAACACATTCCATATTTCACTAATAAAAAAACTGAATGATAGAACCAACATCACCCTTGTTCAAGGTTGCAGAAATCGATAGTCGGTACTCGGTCGGCGGGGTCACTGACTAAGGATTAATCGGCAGTCGGGCGACTAATCGAATTTAGTCGACCTTTCGTCGGTTTTGAATTTTTTAATTATTTTAGATATATAAATAATTTTTTATACATATATTCTTATATATTTGCAATATAAATTATTTTACACATATATTTTTATATATTTGCACAGATTTATACATTTTCTATACTATCATAATGAAACAAAAAGAGTAATTGACTTTAAATAAAATATTAAGTATATTGGAATACGTTTTATTTTAAAAAATAAAAAAATAAAAATAAAAAACCCTCAGCCAAGTAGTCGATCGACTAGGCCGATTAGTCGGGTTGATCAACTAATGGCCGACTAGACCTACTCGACTCGAGTCGGCTACACCCCCCCCCCCCCCCCCGACTCGACTAGTCGGACGACTTTTACAATAGTGGACTAGTTCTTAAAAAGAAAAACCCATGACAATCTAGAAAAACCATCAACAGCAACCAGATAAAATCCATGTCCTTGAAGATTAGGGACATGACCGGGACCCCAAATATCCAAATGAATTAACTCAAAAAGACTACGACTACTTTGAACCTGATGACTCTAGAATGTGGAGCTACGATGCTTCCCAATCTGGCAGGTCTCGCACTTAAAAGTAGAGCGAGGAGAGATCTGAGGAAGAACATGACGCAACTTTTGCAAAAGAAGATGACCAAACCAAAGATGTCATATATATGGAGAAACATATCCAGTGTGAAGAGAGGATGCACCAGCATAAGGAGATTGCACCCGTCTGTAGAGGCCTCCTTGCTCGCGGCCAGAACCAACCACCATGCTCATTACAATGTCCTGAAACACAAGAGCAGAAGGATCAAATATGGCATGACAATGCAAATCCTTGGTGATTTGACTAATAGAAAGTAAGTTCGTAGAGAATTCAAGAGTGTAAAAAACATTCTGAAGCCACATTTCAAGGGTTAACTACACCTCCTCCTTACTAGTAATGGAGGAGTGTGTCCCATCAAGATTTTCCTGACTGAGTTGGGCTATAGGTACTAAATGCCCTCTGTCACCACAGAGATGATGGGATGCTCATGAATCCATAATCCACTCTGACAAATCTGCCATGTAACAGCTAGTAAAAGCATATGTTGTACCTGATGTGGATGCAAAGGCTGAGGCTGCTACCTCAGATAATCCAGAATGAGAGCTTGTCGATCTAGGAGAAGGCATAATCTCTCTGAGCCACGCTACTAACTCATCAAATCGCTGATCAAATGCAGTTGAAGAATTGTTGCCCTGATGGATCTATTCTGCCACATGTGCTGAAGCAGGAAACCCATGCTTAGAATAGCATGTTTCGTCATATTGTCATGGTTCATGGCAGTAAGTGCAGGGCTGGCGAGGAGGTCGACTACCCCCTCCTCTTCCACGACCACCTCGGCCATGGAACTGAGTAGGACCCCCTCTACCGTGAGATGTTGCCATGGCTGAGGAAGTCTGAGACAACTGAGTACCACCAGAAGATATGGAGAGCCTGCTCAGTCTGCAATATGCTTCCTCCATTGGAGGTATAGTGGCATCAGTAAGAATTTGCGCTCTAGCAACATCATATTCAGAGTCAAGTGTCGCTAGAAAAACTCCAGTCATCATCGAATCTCTATATACCTTGAGCTGCTCTGGTGTGGCAGTCAAGGGAATGTATCCATGTAACTTCTCAAACATATCTCTTAATGATGTGTAGAGGGTATGGAGGGGACGACCATTTTGCTTAGACGTGAAGATGTCGTGTTGAAGTTGCAGAATCTTTGACTCGTTCTTTGCCGGATAGTATATTGCAGCGAGAATGTCCAACATAACTTTGGTCGTGGGCAGACTTAATATATCATTGGCTATCTCCAGGGACACCATTCCAGAGAGCCACACACATGCATAGGCGTCATCTGCCTCCCATGAGACATTAACCCCAATCTTGTCAACATGATCCTCCTGTGTGAGAATATGCTTCTTGCCATTGCATTGCATTAGACTCATGAACTGCATGACCCACAGTTCATAGTTCGTTTCGTCCATTTTCACGATGGGCGATGGACCTTTGAAGGCACCCAAGGATGGAACATTTGCTTTGTTGTCTGCCATGATGACAACGACCTCCAAGACAGGGGTTGCGAACTGGAGTAGATATGTCTACACAAACATATAGGAAGATGGCTGTGGGTGTAGACTCATACCACAACCTCTTCCATCAACACAAGATTTCTTTAGATACTTAGGGTGGTTTTTAGAAGATCACAACCACGTCCTGGGAACAAAACTCATGGTGGTGCCCCTTGAACGTATGGGCGGCACCCACGAATTGCAGCCTTAGTGATGGTGGCGTGATCAGGCAGACTTACTATATCATTGGCTATCTCCAGGGACACCATTCCAGAGAGCCACACACATGCATAGGCGTCATCTGCCTCCCATGAGACATTAACCCCAATGTTGTCAACATGATCCTCCTGTGTGAGAATATGCTTCTTGTCATTGCATTGCATTAGACTCATGAACTGCATGGCCCACAGTTCATAGTTCGTTTCGTCCATTTTCACGATCCGCTCGGTGATTAGACGTAGGGATTGCTCCTTCTACGGTCCTGCGAGTTAGACTCGTGCTTCACCATAAGGTGCATGCTGGAGGAGTGCACTAGACCCAGGGTCGTAGGCAGGACGTCGGCATTCGCTGCATATCAGTTTGAGGGCAAGACGGCTTTCTCAATCGTGCCCAGAAGCGCTAATCACGAGCTAAACTCTAGAAAATATATAATAGCCTCTAAATTCTATCGTCGAGTGCATCCATCATCATATTATGTCGTTTTAATTCGGTTCAGTGACGCGAAGCAGTAGCAAGAAAAAGGCAAGCAAGCAAAGGAGCCAAATGATGGACCTTTGAAGGCACCCAAGGATGGAACATTTGCTTTGTTGTCTGCCATGATGACAACGACCTCCAAGACAGGGGTTGCGAACTGGAGTAGATATGTCTACACAAACATATAGGAAGATGGCTGTGGGTGTAGACTCATACCACAACCTCTTCCATCAACACAAGATTTCTTTAGATACTTAGGGTGGTTTTTAGAAGATCACAACCACGTCCTGGGAACAAAACTCATGGTGGTGCCCCTTGAACGTATGGGCGGCACCCACGAATTGCAACCTTAGTGATGGTGGCGTAATCAGGCGGCGATAGCAGCATGAACGGGCGGCATCAGTGGCCTGCTCGGGCGGCTACTAGCGGCTGCTAGGGATGCAACGACGGTCCGCTAGGGCAGTGCCTACAGTGGCGGCAGTGGTCTGCTTGGCACACGAGCTCTAGGGTTTTTGGTGGGGACTAGATTCTAGAGCACAGACTCCGGTCTAAGACCGTCGCTCTGATACGATATGGAAAGGATGGAAATGAAAGAACTACATTTATTGTAGCCCTAGAGCTCACTTATATAGGAGAAAAGTTCTAAGGGGAAATTATATAGATAGTCAATAAATAAAAAATTACTAAATAACAATAAGGAGATATAAATACCTCAACAATAATACACCAAAAAGAAAATCAAATTTCGTATTCTAGAGATATTTATATGTTTCTATGTATCTTGTCGTCTATTTTATTTCTTTATGTCTCTTTCATGTAATTTACCCATAGGCCTCTCCGCTATTAAGAGAGCCTGGGGTTTCTGGAGTAAACAAGTTCTCTATTTTTCCCAACAAGGTATCAGAGCGGCGGTCCTAGACCGGAGCTCTCGTGCCCAATCGGTCCCACCTCCACCTCCAAGCCTCGCCGCCCCCATCCCCGTCGCGCCTCACCACGTGTTCCAGTGTGGCACCGTCCAGTCTCGGTTCCCAACGCGACACACCGCACGCTCTCGTGCATCGCCTGGTTCTGCGCAGCCCCTGCGTGCGGTGCGCCTGCATGTTCGCTGCATGCACCTGCGCGATCTTGTGTGCGGTTCCGCACAGCATGCCTCCGTACGTGCATCGACATGTGATCTAGAAGGGGTGTTCCAGGCCTCTTCTGATTGTTGATGGGATTGGTTGCGTCTTGAGTCTACATACGCAACCAAATCCTCACATGTCCATGTAGACAATTATTCTCAGACATCTATTGTTCCTAGTCTTTAGTCATCGACATCATGTCAGAAAACAAGATCGATGTTCCCTCTACTGGCGCATTCAGAGGTCCAACGCCTACTGTCAAGATGGATGGAATGAACTATGAGCTCTGGACAATGCAGTTCACGAGTCTCATGAAGTCGAGCGGTAAGAAACATATTCTTACCGAGGAGGAACTAGTGGAGATGGCTGGAGTAAATGCCTCTTGGAAGGCAGATGATGCATATGCCAAAGTCTGGCTTTCAGGGACGTTGACAACAGAGATCACTAATGACGTGTTACATCAGCCTACTGCTAAGGCTATGTGGGATATCCTCGCGGCTACATACTCTCAGGCAAGGAATGAAACTAAGATACTTTAGCTTCAGCATGATATCTTCACCACCAAACAGAACGGCCTCCCTCTCCATTCCTTGTATACATCCTTGCGTGGGATGTTTGAGAAGCTTCATAGCTTCATGCCACTCACAGCCACTTCGGAGCAGCAGAAGACATATCAGAATGCAACTATGGTTGGTGTATTCCTAGCAGCTCTGGATTCTGAATATGATGTTGCTCGCTCCCAGATCCTTGCAAGATGCTACTATTCCTCCCATGGAGGAAGCTTTCCGCAGGCTCAACAGAATAACAGTTCCATTTACTATCACTAGTCAGACATCTTCAGCAATGGCATGCTCTCGAGGTAGAGGAGGTTCTTCTTTCTCTCGTGGGTGTGGACCTCGTGGCAGGGGAGGACGCATTCGTCAATCCTGCATGTTTTGCCATCGCCTAGGTCATACTGAGGAGACATGCTACTCTAAGCATGGTTTCCCAGCATCAACCCGTGTAGCAGAACATGTCGAGTCAACCGTTGCATTTACTTCATATGTGAGGTTTGATGATCTAGTGGCCAGATTGTGTGACATCATGCCTTCTTCCTCATCATCTGCTAGAGGCCATTCCGATGTTGCAGCTTCCACCTCCGCCAGTACTTCTGCTACGACAAGCACCTCAAGTAGCACCTTTGTCTTTACATTATGTTATGGATCTCATATTTCAAAGTGGATTATGGACTCTAGGGTGACACACCATTTACGTGGAGATAAAGGACAACTTACAACCTACACACAGGTTTCCTCCAGGAAGAACTGTAGTGATAGCTGATGGGACTCATTCTCCGATCGCAGGTCAAGGGCAGATTACCCTAACACGCTCAATGCGTCTGCAGAACGTGTTATATGCCCCTGATTTTTCAACGAATTTGTTATCTATCGGTCAAATTACAAAGGATTTGCATTGTTGAGCTATATTTGTCCCCATCACCTCTACTTTTTCAGGACATTCTTACGAGTAGGGTGATTGGTTGTGGCCGTGAGTAGGTTGGTCTCTATCAACTGGTCCAAACTCCATATGCAAGTGTGTCCTCTATCTCGTCAGGATCAGTCTCTCCTTTTACTTGGCATCTACGTTTTGATCATCTCCCTCTACAGAAGATGAGTCATATTTTACCGCATATCTCTCCAGGATCTATATTCCAGTGCGCGACGTGTCAGTTGGGGAAGCATCATCGTCGCCTTTCCCTAGTCGTCAGAGTCGGAGCAGTGGCTACCCCTTTGAGTTGTTTCATATTGATATTTTGGGTCCTAGTCGTGTTCCTGATCATCAGGGACACCGTTTTTATCTAGTTGCAGTTGATGATTTCTCTCGTTTTTCATGGGTTTTCCTATTGAAAAATAAATCTGAATCTGGGGATATGATTAAAATTTTTATCAATGAAATCCAGAATGTTTTCTTCATCTGTTAAATTTGTAAGAACTGATAATGCCTTGGAATTCTGTACTCATCATCTATCCCATTTCTTATCATCTCGTGGCATTATTTCATCAAACAACATGTCCCTACACATCTCAGCAAAATGGCATGACAGAGAGAAAGCATCGTCATTTACTTGATATCACTCACACACTTCTTATTCAGAATCATGCCCCATATTCTTTTGGTGTGATGTTGTTCTTACAACATGCTATTTGGTTAATCGCATGCCCTCATTTGTCTTGGGAGAGAAGACCTCCTTTTTCCATTGTTTTCCTGATAAGGAGCTATTCTCCCTCACCCCCTCTTGACTTTGGTTCGGTTACTTTTGTACACCAAACGATTCGAAGTCTTGATAAGCTCTCTCATAGTGCTATCAAATGTGTCTTTGTTGGGTACTCCAGAACACAGAAGGGATATCGGTGTTATGATCCATTACGCATAAAATATTATATAAGTGCTGATGTCACATTTTTTGAGTCTATGACGTTTTCTCTCCTACAGGCGATAGATTGGAGTCGTCCAATTCCGATGATGAGGTTTGCGTGCCTCCACCCACAGCTCCATCTCCATCATTATTTGTGCCCGATGCCTCACCTATACCATCACCTCCACCACTACCTCTACCTAGTCACGTATTGTTCCATTGTTGCCAAAATTCTATACTCGTCGACCTGTTTCTGCTCATGGTCATGGTTCGTCATCTGAAGTGCCCCATGTTTGTTTTGATAACATAACTGCTAATGATGGGTCAGGAGATGTATCTATGCAGGAAAATAGCCAACAGTTGGAGGAGGTTCCTACTAACTTGTATCTTCCTATTGCAGTTCGCAAGCAGAAGCGGTCTTGTACCTCTTACCCCTTTGCTTCTCAAGTTTCCTTCATCGCCTAACATGGGACTTTCAGAGATTTGTTGTTGCCTTATCGGTTGTGGAGATTCCACAGAATTATTAAGAAGCATTGAAGGATAGTGTTGGCGCTTAGCCATGGAGGATGAGATGGCCGTGTTGCAATCTCGTGGTACTTGGAGCTTAGTGTCGGCTCCTCCGGGGGTATCTGTCGTCAGTTGCAAGTGGGTGTTTACTGTTAAACATCATGCAAATGGCAGTCTTGATCGCTACAAGGCAAGGTTAGTGTCTCGTGGCTTCACTCAGACCTGTGGATTACTTGGACACTTTCTCTCCAGTAGCTCGTCACTCTACACTATGTATCCTATTTTCAGTGGCAGTGGTACGTAATTGGTCTTTGTGGAGAAGAGGAACCAATGAGATGTTTATTCCATAGAGCTAGGATCTCTTATATAGACAGACAACCCTAGAGAATACAAGGGTTACGGAACCCGAAGGGTCACGGGTGTTACGAAACTTGAAGGGTCACAGAGGGTTACATAACCCGAAGGGTCACGGCCGCACGGGAGGTTATGGAACCTAAAGGGTTACAAACATAAATGTAAATCTAATAACTCTAACACTCCCCCTCAAGTTGGAGTTGAGAAAGCTACAGCTTGTAACAAAAAGAAAAAGTATACATCACATCTTCACACGATGCATCATAAGAACATATTTCCGTTGCTGATAGAAGACCTCGCTCAAGGACGAGTCTGCGGCTTTCAGGTCACCGAAACGTATCTCTGCCATGCATGTAGAGTCGCTGCGATATCAGATCACCGGAACGTATCTCTGTCGTGCCTGCAGGTCACCGGAATATATCTCTGTCGTGTCTGAAGAAAAATCGCTATAGAAGAAGTCTAGTGCGGAAGAGTAGTCGGATCGTAAAAGAATAAGTATACGCCCTGATGAAGAAGTCGATGCTCGGTGAAGACGGATGACTGGAGTAGTAGTCTGGAGTGTTGGTCTGTCAGTCGTGGTAGGATAGCAGACATCCTGAAGAATCATCTCTGTCTCATCGTTTCTCTCATACTTGATAGAATAAAGAGGGAGAAATAAAAAGTTGGGAGAAACAAGTTGTGGTGAAACATGGGCTGTTGGAGAGGGTGGGGCTACAGGTGGTGTCGACGATGCAGGAGGTGCGGCTGGAGCTGCTAGAGCCTTGGGTGGCGCTTTAGATGCCGCTGGAGGTGGTAGCTGGTGTTGTTGGGGACTCAGACTGCCTTGTGTGAGACCATCGAATCCACAAGCGACGCAGGAGATCCAGTCCTCTCTCCTTGTTGGCGGAGAGAGGGCTGGTAGTGGCAGCGGATTTAGGGTATTAGGCTTCGATCTAGGACCGTCGCTCTGATCCTATGTGGAGAAGAACGAATGAGATGTTTATTCCATAGAGCTAGGATCTCTTATATAGAGAGACAACCCTAGAGAGTACAAGGGTAATGGAACCCGAAGGGTCACGGGGGTTACGAAACTCGAAGGGTCACAGAGGATTACATGACCCGAAGGGTCACGGGAGCTTACGGAACTCGAAGGGTTACAAACATAAATGTAAATCTAATAACTCTAGCAGTCTTTGTTTTATATGGATGTTAAAAATGCATTTCTATATGGAGATTTACAGGAGGAAGTCTACATGCAGCAGCCTCCTGGGTTTGCTGCTGAGGGGGAGTGTACACAGGTTTGTAGACTTCATAAGGCTATATATGACCTCAAGCAAAGTCCAAGAGCGTGGTTTCAGAACCTCTCGGATTTGATTGAGAACCAAGGGTTCAAGAGGTCTAATGCAGACCATTCACTTTTGTGCAGAGGACACATAGAGGCACTGTTATCATAATGGTCTATGTTGATGATATTCTTGTTACAGGAGAAGATATGCAGGGGATACATATGATAAAATAATATCTAGATCATCAGTTTGTGACTAAGGATCTGGGCACCTAAGGTACTTCGGGTTGGAGTTTGCTAGAAATGGGCAGGGTCTTGTAATGACCCAAAGAATATGTTACAAACATGCTTGTTGAGACTGGGAGGATTGAGTGTCGGCCCTCTACTACTCCTATGGATCCTAGCATGAAATTATACGATAATGATACAGATGAAGTGGATAAGAGGATAAACAAAGAGATTGTGGGAAAGCTCATGTAAGTTACCATTACCAGACCGGATACCGCATTCGCAGTGAGTCGAGTGAGTCCGTTCATGGAACAACCTCGGCAAGTACATAATTACATATGGATGCTATATACATGATATTGAGATATCTAAAGTCTTCTCCAGGTGCAGGATTAATCTTCAAGAAAGGAACAACCCTCAAGGTATCTGCATATGCTGATGCTGACTATGTAGGATGTCCTAAGGATAGGAAGTCCACAACAGAATTTGCAATATTTGTTGGTAGTTCTCTTGTTTCTTGGAAAAGCAAGAAACAAACAGTTGTGGCTAGATCAAGTGCCGAATCTGAGTATAGAGCTATGGCACAAGCAAGTACAGAAATGATGTAGGTTCAAACAATACTAGCATATTTACATGTAGATGTTCCTCTACCCATGCAACTACAACGTGACAATCAGGTCACTTTGTTTATCGCAAACAATCCTGCATTCAAATGGTTGGATATTCTTTCATTTTGGGTATAGAATGGTTGGGAGCATCCAAATAAAGAATATTTCAACAATATACAAGTTCAGCATCATGATATATCCGTTTTTGCAAGGGGACATGTTTAAGGTAAACGAAACAATGTAGCCATTGCCAGTTTCTAAAATGACACAAGATAACTTGAAAACACTTATCAAATTTCTGATTTATTCAGATAATGCCCCGATTATAGAAAAGTCAGGGAGCATCCAAATGAGTAAATATTTGAACAATAAATAAGTTGTGCATCATGATATCTTCATTTTGTTAAAGGAGCGTGTTTTAGGTAACAATCATACAGCCTTCACACATCATTCAAATTTCAGGCCAAATCAATTTCCAATGACAGAATAAGACATTGACATCTTGGTGAAGTTTGACAAACAAATAAGGCATGCATCATGTTCAAACCTGGAAAAATTACAAGGTACTTCTACAACACCCCTACAAACTTCGCTAACTACACAATAATCCCTGCAAACTTCATATTCACCCCACAACCCCTGCAAACTTACTCTCGCGCAATGTTTCAAATTTCATGAAATTTCGCAGAAATTTCGGTTTCAATACTCCACTAAACCGAAATCAAAATCTCAATATGGACCCTTCACAAATCTAGTCCGATTTTGGTCAAAATTAGCGAAATTTCGTCAAAATTTCGAAATTGTTTCATTTTTTCACCATCTCGAAAAGAAATCGAAATTTAAAACCTTGCTCTCGCATCACAACCATGGTTTGAAAAAACATGTCTCGAGGCGCAAAGGTCCTTTGAGGCAAAACATGGCAAGCCAAAGAGCCTCGAGGTGATCGCCTCGAACCCTCGGGCTGAGGCGAGCGCCTCGGATGCCAAGGCAGTCGCAGCGAGGCGGTAAGGCGGGGTGAGGCGGTACCTGAGATTATAAGGATTTATCAAGTATTTTTTAAGAAAACAATTAGTCTTATTGGTAATTTCAAATGTTTATAAAGGCCTAGTTGGTGAGGAAATATGTATGCAAGATGAATGCTTAAATTTGACCTCTTTTGTATTCATATTTACCACTAACATGTCTAGTTATTCAAGTGAAATCTTAATATTACACATTTAATCATGTGAATCGGCAAATCTCAGACGCATGCAAATTCGAATACTCGTATAAGAAAAGTTTCGGGATGGGGGTGCCACCCCGACAAATATCCCAAGGAGGGGACTACAACGAGACACCCATATCAGTAAGGTATGGTGACACATGAGGACATTGGACCGTTCTTCAACTGGGTTCTGCAAAACATACGGTTATGATTCAAATCACATCAATATCTCGGATATCTTTATTGCCAACTATAGTCAATGACTCTTTGATAAATACTTTTGTGATAGTTATAACCAATAACTTCCTTTTTCATTGGGTAAAAGTTTAGTAGAAAGGTATATGGAATTAACTTATCCCTTTTTTCATGCTCTTGTCTTCGTAATTTCATCATATATTACAATGTTATATATTATATGTATTATATGTCTGTCAGATTAGATTATTTCATCAATAAATATATTTTTGTAATTGTTTTCCTATACAGACTTATACCTCGAATGCCTCGAAGCTACGCCTTGCCTCGCCTCCAGGGAAAATGCCTCATTCCGCCTTGATCACAACTCATATGGTTAACTCTCATTCATCTGATCATTAATATAATTTAAATCCATCAAAATAATATGAAATTTATCCTTTTTGGGCGTGTTCCTTTTCCTTCATGCCTCTTCCCCATCTCCCTTCCCTCCACATATCTTTGTTGTAATAAGGAAAACATCTCCCCACCTCTATCTTTCTCTATTTATTGTGCTCGATTGTGGGTGTCGCCATAGTATGTATTCAAGCGCCTTTCTCGACTACTACAATGAGCTCCATATACTGCTCTGCGGCAAGGTTTCTCTCCAGTTTATTTCCCAACTATGCCAATACAATCACCTGTTATCGAGCAGTTGGAGCCCCTCAAGCACTCTACCTTGATTGTGGCCCACAATCACAACATGTGGATGCCACAATCTTTATAGTCGTTATATAGGTCAGTGCCATTGCATCTTGATGCTCCTCGTGTCGCCATAACCACCCTCCCCTACATTGTCGCCTCCCTCCCCATCCCTTGATGATGGGCATCCCCTCCCACACTACATAAGCGACAAGCCTCAACTGATGCATATGATCTCGCACCAGGAACAATGGCCTCCAGTTGAGCAGCTCCAAGTAGATACACCCTACTGGTCACATGTCAATCGCAATGGTGTACTCCAAGGAGCTCATCGGCATCTCTACATTCAATACCACCTTGTCACCTATGTCACGGGAAAACGAACTCAGCAACTACTCTAGCGCCCAATACCACCTCCACGCATCCCCCTTCCCTCGCCCCAAGACCTTGACAATTCGAACATATATGGAGGCAATGAGCATGCATAATCAAGAACGAGAAGTGAAGGTGAATAGGTGGAAAGGGTGCGGAGAAGAGGAAGAAAAATGGGCATATGTATTCTTGATGCAGTATATTTAACTCAAGGTGATTAACTTGAGAATAATTGAATTGACGACAAGAATCGTAACGTAAGATGATGTAAGATTAGGGGTCGTGGGGTAAATATGAAGATAACACAGGTTTTCGTGTAATTGACAAAGTTTACAGGGTCATGGTGCAGAACGACCAAATTTCAAACCGAACATATTGATTTGGCCTATAAGCATAAGGAGCAGCCACAATAATTTTGCTGCATTACTATTATTATTCATATTCCAGATTCCTGATAAGAACATTTTTTTTATAGTCAGAAGCTAATAAATAGATTGAGTAAAACCTAAACTGATTACTAAAACACACGATATCAAAAATTTCATGAAACTCGCAGATATTAACAACCAGGGTGATTGTACTTAACATCTATTTGTCTTTATATTTATTTTTTTAGAAGGAGAAAGGGTGGAGTTCCGAGTTGAAATCCACCTCAAGATATTATATTAATAATGGTTAAATGTTACAAAAACTAAAAAAGAGCCCAGAAGGAGACAATGGCCTTATAGCAACCCAAGACTTTTTACCAGCAAAAATATTGCTCGCGAAAAATACAACTAGCGCACCAGATAGCACATATCAAAGCATATGAAGGAGAAACATCATCATGTGAGTTGCCGCCCACCGTCCGTATTGCGCTCTAGAAAGAAGGAAAGCCATTAGTTCTGATCCATGGAATGTTTGCCTCATTCCAGACCTGGCGGGAGGAGCTACATCTGAAAAAAATGTAATCCATATATTCTGTCTTCTTGCATGCATCTTGGACATGAAACATCATCCGTGTTGAAGAGCATGTTTCTTCAAACATTGGCCACCACGCGACCATATCGAGCGAACCACAGAAAAACATCAACCCATTGTGCTATTTTGCTGCTCCAAAAGAATGAGACAGTCTTGATTAAGAACCACCTGAGTCCAAGTATTATCCTAAACAAACATCCGATATGTTTTTTTGACAGTGAAATGACAGCTCGTCCAACAGAAATGATCTCTTCCTTGCGTAAAACCTCGAAAATCTGACAGATCATTTAAAAGGGCCACGAAATCGTTGTCTTTGATCCAAGAAATCAGTTGAGAAGTTGTGTATCCACGAACCGTTCGACCATGCCTGATGGACCAAGAGATTTTTGTCCTCAACCAATGCAAAAAGACAAGGATGTCGCTCACCTAAAGTACCTAAACACGTCTAGTTGTCCTTCCAGAATCTGAAAGATTTACCATTTCCAATGACCGAGTGTAGACGATCCCCCAGATCTAGAATGATTTGACATATGCTTTGCCAAAGGGATGACAGGTACCGCATATTCTTCCCGCTCAAGGAGTCATGGATATCATAGAAACTTCTCAATAAGCAGCACACTACATCTTCCACAATCTAAGAATCCATTTGGTAAGGCTTTATTCATATATTCAAGCCTCAGAACCCCCCAAAACACCATCTTTCTTGGCTTTAGTCATCTTATCCCAGTTTATGTGGCGCACCCCACCCTTCATTTGCATGTTATATGCCCCATAAGAAGCGCCTCATGATGGATTCAACCTTAATACGCACACCATTTGGAAGAAGCCTGGTCGAACAGAATAAGATATGGATAACCGACAAAACATGTTTTAGCAGTCACCCCCCAACAAAATCCTCGCCTTCCAGCCAGCAAGTTTATTTTCCATTTTGTCCAGAATAGGTCTCCAGTCACACGGACATAAGCAAACTCCCACTAGTGGGAGGCCTGAATAGGTCACGAGGAGGTTCCACTTCTCACTTCTCAGAGTCGCACCCAGCTCTTGGATCTCCGTATCGGAGAGACCAAACGGGAAAGGTGGACTTGTCTCTGTTAATCTGCAATCCTGAAATGTGCCCAAAGATGTCCAAAATAGAAGACGTGCATGTGCATGTTCCATCCCATTCTCCAAAAAGACAACCCTGCATATTGAAGGATGGGAATGGATATGTCTTCTCTGCTATAGCTCGAACACAATCCACCATCCTCGGTCAAATTCATTGTAACCGTCAGGGCAACCATACCTGACACCCCATTGAGGTTGGAAGAACCTCCCTTCATGGCGGCCATTCACAAGAACCACATAAGAGGCCGTTGTGATACATCTTGTTAGAAAATAAAGAATGCGGAACCGGAATCAGAGAAAAATATTAAAACATTATGGACACTGGGATTTAAAGTGGAACCCTACTCCCTAAGGAGCGAGATGAAACCACAGGAGAACGCCTCAAAGGGTTGATATATGCATTGCACTTTCTCACTGGATATAGGAGGTATGGGGCTTCTTATATAGCCTCTACAGACTCTCCAAGTCCTACCACTGGTAGATGTCAGACTAAACTCTGAATGTGGTAAATGGATCTTGGAAGGATCCATTTACACATCTTACCTATGACGCATAAACTTCAACACTTCCCCTCAAGCTGGAGCATGCAATGCTCAGCTTGGACAAACAGAAAGAAATATAAACTTATAATACAAGACACTACAAACAATATCAATTCAACGCGCACAACTGTCGATCGTTTTCGAGGATGTTGCCTCTCATGCCATGCAGGTGAAAAGGAACAAATGCGATGGAGTGTGAGTCAAACTGAATCTCCTCGTCTGAGAGCACGTGCTCTGTGTTGCACATGTCAGAGTCACTGCAATTGAAAATGAGTCTCCACTTGGAGAACTCTGGACCGTCACAATAATGTGGACAACTGCTCCATCTATGAAAGGGTCGCGTTGAGATAGTTGTATCTCTCAGTGCTTTTATGTTTTACATGTTCTTCATGTATCTCTTGTGTAATTAACCCAGGGCTTTTCTCCTATATAAGAGAGCCTTTGGGCCTTTGTTTAGGTTATGAACTTATTTTCCCACAACATGGTATCGGCGCAACGGTCCTAGACCGGGGGTTCTCGTATCCCACCATAACCCTAACCCTACACATCCAAGCCCTCCCCCCCGGTCCTCAGAGCCCTCCAGGACACCTCTCGCCACCGCTGGCCCCCTCCGGGGTCTCAAGCCTTCCAGCACCGCCCAGGCCTCCGACGCTCGACCCCCCCCCCCCCCGCCTCTTAGGGCCTCGCAAGACCTCCCAGGGCCTCGCCAGGTCTCCCAAGGCGACAACCACTTGTTGCGTGTACCCCGGGGCGTCTAGCCCTCTCGCCCCGTGCCACCCTTGCACGACTGTGGGCTCCTTTCGACCGCCGCTGCTAGCCGAAGCACCCAGCCCCGCATCTTCTTGTGTTTTGTGCGGTCGGGTTGTGCGATGCGAGGTCTAATTTGAGTATAAAAACATGTTTTCTTCATCTAAATCATGTTTTAAGACTCTAACCTTCACAAAGAGGCTATGAGGATGGATGTATGAGTCTACAGATACAACCATTCCTCCTTATGATTGTGTAAACATCATATATCCAGTCTACTCCTCAGCTTATCCGTGGTTCTGATAATTGATATCATGTCTAACGTCAAGAGGGACGTATTTTCTTCTTCGGGGCATTCAAGGGCCTGGCTCTCATAGTAAAGATGGATGGGACCAACTACGAGTGATGGTCTACGCAGTTTCGTACTCTTATGCAATGTCCTAATAAGGAGCACATTCTGACAGAAGCAAAACCAACGAACAAGACTGGGATGAATGCATCTTGGAAGCAAGATGATGCATATACTCGCATCTGGCTCTCTGTGACACTTACCACGGAGATTGCCAATGATATTGTTAATCAACCCACGACCAAGGTTGTGTGGGATATATTAGTAGACACCTATGAACAGGCAAAGAATGAAAGCAAGATCCTCCAACTACAATTTGACATTTTTTCGACCAGACAGAATGGTCGACCACTCCACACGCACTTCTCCCATCTGCGTGGCATGTTTGAGCGACTACACAAGTTCATGCCCATTACCACCAGCATTGAGCAGCAACAACAGTATCGGAATAATACAATGATGGAAGTTTTTCTATCGTCTCTTGACTCTGATTACGATGCAGCACGTACTCAACTTTTGACGGGTGAGACGATACCACCAATGGAGGAGGTCTACAAACGACTGAGCGGGATCACTACCACGCCTACCACTACATCGCAGATGACTTCCTCAGCTATGGTTGTGTCTCGTGGACGAGGAGGTTCTTCCCATCTTCATGGCCGTGGACCGCGTGGTCGAGGTGGAGGACGTCAACGTGGTCCTTGTTCCTATTGCCATCTTCCTGGTCATTCGGAGGAAAAATGCTTTCAGAAGCATGGCTATCTAGCATCTGCACGTGTTGCTGAGCAGATTGATTCTTCTCCTATACCTACTACCGATGGACGCTTTGATGATTTTGTCTCGAGACATCGAGAGATGATAACTACCCCCACGACTCCGATTGCAAGTCCCTCTGATGCAGCAGCTACCGCCAGAGCATCATCCAGTTCATCAGGTATTTCCTATGCGTTTACCAATTGTAACAGTTCCAATGCGACAGATTGGATTATGGACTCTGGAGCATCTCATCATATGTGTGGAGATCGGACGCAGTTTACCTCTTATAGGTCTCTCCCTCCTGGACGATCTGTGGTCATAGCCAATGGGGTTTGGCTACCTATTGTTGATCAGGGGAGATTGTGTTAGCTCCTTCTATGCATCTACAGAACGTTCGATATGCTCCTGATTTTCATATGAATCTTTTGTCTATTAGCCAAATTACAAAATACATTGTCGTGCCATCTTTGAACCCTCTTCTCCTGTATTTCAGGACATACTAACTAGCAGGTTGATTGATCATGGTCGTGAGCAAAGAGGATTGTATAAGCTTGTCATTTCATCATATGATAGGGTGGCCTCTCTTCCTTCTGGGTCTGTTTCTCCATTCATGTGGCATCTTCCTCTTCAAAAGATGATTCATGTGCTACCGCAGATATCTACTCGCACTGCTTTGGATTGTGAAGCCTGACAACTTGGGACACATCGTCGCTCCTCGTTCCCGAGTCGTTCAAGTCGTCATAGTAGTCGGTCTTTCGAGTTGTTTCATTTTGATATTTTGGGCCCGAGTCGTGTTCTTGATCATCAGGTACATCATTTTTATATGATTGTTGTGGATGATGATTCAAGACTTTCTTGGGTATTCTTGTTAAAACATAAGCCTGAAGCTGGTTCTATCATTAAAATTTTTCTTATTGAATTCAACAATATCTTCTATGCTAATGTCAAATTCATTCGTACAGATAATACCTTGGAATTTTCCACTTTACATTTAGCATAATTTCTCACGTCTCTTGGTATAATTCATCAGATTTCTTGCAATTATACATCCCAGCAAAATGGTGTGGCAGAACGTAAACATTGTCACTTTCTTGATGTCACGAGGACTTTGTTGATTCAAAATCGTACACCTCACTCTTTCTGGGGGGATGCATTTCTAACCGCTTGCTACTTAGTGAACTGCATGCCATCCACTGTTCTTGGAGAGAAAATTCCTTTCTCGACCGTGTTTCCCGAGAAGCAATTATTCTCTCTCACTCCCAGAGTCTTTGGATCGGTGGCCTTTATCCGCTACTTCACCCCTGGCCGTGACAAGATCTCTCCTAGAGCTGTCAAATGTATCTTTGTTGGTTATTCTCGTACACAAAAAGGGTATCGGTGTTTTGATCATGTTGGGAGAAAATACTATGTTAGTGTTGATGTCACATTTTTGGAGTCCATTATGTATTTTTCTCCGAGAGGTGACAGGTTGTCTGATACTAATGCTGGAGAGGATGTGGTGGTTCCTCCTCCTCCATCTTCTCTGTCATATACTCCTCGACCTTCATCACCTCCACCACCGTCTCCACCTCCACTATTGCCACCTCCTCCTCCTGTTGCAATCAAATCCATGTATTTACCACATGTCTATACTCATAGGTCTTCTACTCGTACCTCTTCTCATGAGCCATCCACATCATCCATCACGCCTCAGGTATGTCATGAAAATACTATTTCTACTGATGGCACTAGAGTTTTGAATGATACACAGGAAGAATTGATTCAAAAGGACAGAGAAGCAGATGATCTGGAGATACCTATTGCCCTAAGGAAACCTCGGCGTCGATGTGCTACGTATCCTCTTTGCCGCGCATGTCTCATTGGATCATCTTTAAGAGGACTACATGAAGTTTGTAGTGGGACTATCTACTATTACTATCCCACGTACATATCAGGAGGCACTTCAGGGCAGCAAGTGGCGACTTGCAATGGAGGAAGAGATGGCAACTCTTCGGTCACATGGTACCTGGAGCATTGTTTCTGCCCCTGCCTGATGCATCAGTTGTGAGCTGCAAATGGATATTTATAGTAAAGCAAACGACAGACGGTAGTGTGGATCGCTATAAGGCAAGGCTTGTGACCCGGGGGTTTACCCAAACCTATGGGATGGACCATCAAGACACATTCTCTCCAGTAACAAGACACTCGAAACTCTGCATTCTTCTCTCGGTTGCAGTTTCCAAGGACTGACCTCTTTACCAGCTTGATGTGAAGAATGCATTTATCTATGGAGATCTATAGGATGAAGTATATATGCAACAACCACCATGATTTGCTACTGACCAGGAGTCCCAAAAGGTGTGCGGACTTCATAAGGCGATTTATGACCTGAAGCAGAGTCCGAGAACTTGGTACCAGAAGCAACAAGGGTTTGTGCGGTCTACTGCGGATCATTCTCCGTTTGTTAAGAGGACACCAAGAGGTACAGTGGCTATTTTTGTTTATGTGGATGATATTGTCATTACAGGAGATGATGAACAGGACATTCATGCTGCCAAGGAATTCCTAGCCCAACAGTTTGTGACTAAGGACCTTGGCAATCTTCGTTACTTCCTTGGGTTGGAGTTCGCCAAGAACAAGTGTGGTCTTGTGATGACTCATAGGAAGTTTGTTATGGATCTTCTTTCTGAGACAGGTATGACAGGATGCAAACCTGCTACTACACCTATGGATGCAAGCATGAGATTGTATGACGAGGACACTGAGGAAGTTGACAGAAGGAGATACAGAGAGCTTGTTGGGAAACTCTTATACGCCACCATCACCAGGTCAGATATTGCATTTGCAGTAAGCAAAGTCAGTCAATTCATGGAGTAGCCCAGGAAGGTGCACATGGATGCCCTTTGTAGAGATAGTTGTGTGTCGTTGATGTTATTTATGTTATTTCAGTTTCTTTATGTACTTCTCATGTAATTTACCCAAGGGCTCTCTCCCTATATAAGAGACCCGAGGGCTCTATGGAATAAACAACGAAGTATTCTAACATGGTATCAGAGCCATAACCCTAACCTAGGGTTTCCACCGCCGCCCCCCCCTCCCCCTCCTCCCCTCTAGGGTTTCGCCGGCCTCCCTCCCAGGCTCCCAGCCTCCAACGCCGTCGCCGGGGTCTCTCACCCTCATCGGGGCCCCCTCCCACCGCCGCCGACAGCCCCTGCCGGGCACTCCATCGCCGCAGCCAGCCCTCTTCTATCTACCGCCAGCCCCTGTAGGGCAACATCAACCTCGCCGGGTCTCCACCAACCGACGCCGGCCTCCTGCACTTGCTGTCCAGCCCCTGACCGACTCCTCTCGGTCGCTATTTTGGCGAGGTAGAGGCCCCCACAGCCTCTACTTGCTGCCGAGTTCCTTCTAGGACTCGGAGTTATGTTTGATTCAAGTGCATAATCGTCTACCTATGCACTTGGATCCTACAAAGTTCCGGTAGACAGTATATTCTTGGTTATCATTAGTCGCTCTTCTCCGGCATCATGTCAGATCAGAAGCTAGATATGCCCGCCATAGGTGCCTTCAAAGGTTCGGCACCAATTGTCAAGATGGACGGGACGAACTACGAGCTGTGGGCAATGCAGTTCCTCAGTCTCATGAAGTCGTGTGGTAAGAAGCATATTCTTACCGAGGATGAACCGCCGGAGAAGACAGGGATTTATGCCTCATGGGAGGCTGATGATGCGTACGCCAAGGTATGGCTCTCAGGTACGCTCACGACGGAGATAGCGAATGACGTCCTTCACCAGCCCACCGCTAAGGCGATGTGGGATATTTTGGCTATGACGTACTCTCAGGTCCGCAATGAGACGAAGATGCTCCAGTTGCAGCATGATATCTTTACCACGAAGCAGAACGGGAAGCCCCTTCATTCCCTGTACACGTCGCTTCGTGGCATGTTCGAGAAACTCTACAGCACCATTCCTCTTACAGCCACGCCGGAACAGCAGAAGACGTTCCGCAACACCACTATGGTTGGCGTGTTACTTGCTGCCCTAGATCCGGAGTACGAGGCAGCACGTGCTCAGATACTGGCAGATGCCACCATCCCACCAATAGAAGATGTATACAGGCGGCTCAGTCGTGTACCTGTTCCATCCAATATAGCGACTGCGACTCCGTCAGCAATGGCAGTCTCCAGGGGACGTGGTAGTTCATCCTCGTTTCGTGGCAGAGGAAGTGGTGGACGTGACCGTGGAGGCCGCATACGCTCTACGTGCTCCTATTGTCGCCGCACTGGTCATTCGGAGGATACATGCTACTCCAAGCATGGTTTTCCTCCATCTGCACGAGTAGCTGATCATGTTCAGGGTCCACCTGCGTCTACTTCAGATCACAGGTTCGAGGAGTTGGTGGCACGACTTCGGGATATCATGCCACAATCTTCTCCATCAGAGGGTGCAGATGTTGCTGATATTGCGGCTTCGGCGTCAGCCAGTACATCGGCCTCAGCCAGTGCCTCAGGTAGCCCTTCAACCCCATTTCATAGTCATGATCTCACAGGATGGATTGTCGACTCTGGAGCTACCCATCATCTTTGCCGTGAGAGAGATATTCTACAGTCATACAGGGCAGTTCAGCCAGGTCGCTCTGTACTCATTGCGGATGGGACTCAGTCTCCTATCATCGGTCAGGGGGAGACAGCTTTGCTACCCTCTATGCACCTACAGAATGTGCTACATGCTCCAGAATTCTCGATGAACCTTTTATCTATTAGTCAGATTACACGTGATTTGCACTGTCGTGCTATTTTTGACCCATCGTCTGTTATTTTTCAGGACATACTGACGGGCAGGGTGATTGACTGTGGTTCTGAGCACAATGGCCTTTATCGTCTCGTTCGTAGCTCCTACGCTGGTGTCTCCTTGCATACCCAGGCCTCTGTTTCTCCATACACCTGGCATCTTCGGTTCGGTCATCTACCGCTGCAGAAGATGCGTCACCTCCTGCCTCAGATATCTCCGAGTTCTTCTTTTCGTTGTGAAGCATGTCAGTTGGGGAAGCACCATCGGTCTAGCTTCCCCGGTCGTCAGAGTCGGAGCAGTAGCTCCCCGTTTGAATTATTCCATATAGATATTTGGGGTCCAAGTCGTGTCCCGGATCACCAGGGGCACAGGTTCTATCTTGTTGTAGTTGATGATTTCTCCAGAGTGTCGTGGACATTTCTTCTCAAGAATAAATCTGAAGCAGGCAATGTTATTCAAAATCTAATTAATGAAGTTCTGAATGTTTTTTCATCTACTGTTAAATATGTGCGTACTGACAATGCATTGGAGTTCTGCACTCGCTCTCTTGCCAGCTTTCTTTCATCTAAAGGCATTATCCACCAAACCACATGTCCCTACACTTCTCAACAAAATGGAATTGCCGAACGAAAACATCGACATTTCCTTGACATTGCTCGGACTTTACTTATTCAGAGTTGTGCTCCATTAACCTTTTGGGGTGATGCTATACTTACTGCGTGTTATTTGGTCAATCGAATGCCTACAACTGTTCTTGGGGAAAAATCTCCAATCTCTGTTCTCTTTCCGGACAGAGACTTGTTTACATTGACACCTAGGGTTTTTGGCACTGTTGCTTTTGTTCACCGGTTATCTCCGGGACTTGATAAGCTATCCCCTAGAGCTATCAAGTGTGTTTTCGTGGGCTACTCTAGGACACAGAAGGGGTACCGCTGCTATGATCCTGTCCATAACAAATACTATGTGAGTGCAGATGTTACATTCTTCGAACCTATCATGTACTTCTCCCCTGCAGGTGACAGATTGGTCTCATCCACATCATCAGACTCCCAAGTCTATGTTCCACCACCTCCAAGCCTAGGTCCGTCCTCTACTCCAGTGTCTCAAATAACACAACCACCACCAAACCCGCCACCACCACCACCACCACCCCCAGTTGTTCCGTTTCCTAAGTTCTACACGAGACGCACGGGCCCTGCTCAAGCCACATCTCAACCATCCAGCACGCCTCAGGTATGTTCTGACATTAGTGATGGGTTAAATAATGCACATGTGCAGGAGCTTGTACCACAAGAGGAGTATCAACCGGTCAGCACTGTTTTGGATGACTTGAACCGGCCTATTGCTCATAGGAAACAGCGACGACAGTGTGTCTCATATCCCCTAGCTTCTCATGTTTCCTTTCATCGTCTCACTGGGGATTTCCAGAAGTTTGCCGCTGCTGTATCATCAGTTGAGATACCACGGACATATCAGGATGCTATGAAGACTGAATGCTGGCGTTTGGCAATGGAAGAGGAGATGCGTGCCTTACAATCCCGAGGGACTTGGTCCCTAGTTCCTATTCCTCCAGGTGCATCTGTGGTGAGCTGCAAGTGGGTTTTTACTGTCAAATACCATGCAGATGGTCGTCTTGACAGATACAAGGCAAGGCTGGTTGCACGAGGGTTTACACAGACATATGGGGTAGATTATCTGGACACGTTTTCACCAGTGGCGCGACATTCTACCCTTCGCATTCTTCTATCGGTTGCTGTGGTACGTGGTTGGCCTATATTCCAGCTTGATGTTAAGAATGCGTTCTTGTATGGTGATCTACAAGAGGAAGTCTACATGCAGCAGCCACCAGGGTTTGCTGCTGAGGGGGAGACTCAGAAGGTATGTAGACTTCATAAGGCTATTTATGGCCTTAAGCAGAGTCCTCGTGCATGGTTCCAGAAGCTCTCCCAGCTTATTGAACAACAAGGTTTCAGGAGATCAAATGCGGATCACTCACTGTTCGTCCGGAAGACTCCTAGAGGTACCATTGTTGTTATGGTATATGTTGATGACATATTGGTTACTGGAGATGATGCACAAGGGGTTGAGATAACCAAGTCTATGCTGGGCAGTCAGTTTATCACAAAGGATTTAGGCACTATACGGTATTTTCTGGGGATAGAATTCGCACGAAATGCACAAGGAATGGTGATGACTCAAAGAAAATATGTCACAGATTTGCTGGCTGAAACAGGAATGATGGAATGCAGACCTTCAAGTACACCGATGGATCCGAGTATGAAGCTGTACGATGATGACACTGAGGAGGTGGATAAGAGAAGGTACAGAGAAATGGTGGGCAAGCTATTATACATCACTATAACTCGACCGGATATTGCACTTGTAGTAAACCGGGTGAGTCAATTTGTGGAGCAGCCGAGGCAAGTACATATGGATGCATTGTACATGATATTGAGATATCTGAAGTCTTCACCAGGCACAGGGTTGCTGTTCAAGAAAGACACGGATTTGGCTATTTCAGCTTGTGCGGATGCGGATTATGCAGGATGTCCAAGGGATCGTAAGTCTACTTCTGGGTTTGCCATCTTCATAGGAAGCTCCTTAGTCTCCTGGAAAAGCAAAAAGCAGACTGTTGTGGCGAGATCCAGTGCTGAATCCGAGTACAGGGCCATGGCACAGGCAAGCACTGAAATGATGTGGGTTAAAGCAGTCCTAGAAGATCTGAATGTTGAAGTTCCGTTGCCTATGAACCTGCAATGCGACAATCAGGCTGCGTTGTTCATTGCCAACAATCCAGCCTTCCATGAGAGAACAAAACACATAGAGGTGGATTGCCATTACACTAGAGACATGATTCAGAAGGGCTTCATCTCCACGTCTCACGTCAGCTCAGAGGACCAGACAACAGATATATTCACAAAGCCATTGCTCAGAGGACCTTTCCAGAGATGTTCTTCCAAGCTGAGCATGATAGATATCTATGCTCCATCTTGAGGGGGAGTGTAGAGATAGTTGTGTGTCGTTGATGTTATTTATGTTATTTCAGTTTCTTTATGTACTTCTCATGTAATTTACCCAAGGGCTCTCTCCCTATATAAGAGACCCGAGGGCTCTATGGAATAAACAACGAAGTATTCTAACACCCTTCATATGTCCTGAGATACTTGAAGAATTCACCTAGTTCGGGTCTTATATTCAGTAGGGGTACATCCCTTGAGGTGACAGCATGCGCAGATGCATATTATGCAGGTTGTCCAAGAGACAGAAAGTCCACTTCTGAATTTGCTATTTTCATCGGCAGTTCACTTTGTTTCATGGAGAAGCAAGAAGCAGACATTAGTGGCCAGATCAAGTGCAGAATCTGAATACAGGACGATGGCTCAGGGAAGTGCTGAAATGATGTGGGTTAGATCTGTGTTGAATGATCTTACTATTGAGGTTCATCTACCTATGCAGCTTGTATGTGATAATCAAGCAGCTCTATTTATTGCTAATAATCATGCCTTTCATGAACGGACAAAACATATAAACGTAGATTGTCATTACATTAGAGACATGATCCAGAAAGGTCTTATATCCACCTCTTATGTGTCTACTGGAGATCAGACGATCGACATCTTCACCAAAGCACTTGCTAGAGGTCTCTTTCAGAGGTGTTGTTCCAAACTTAGCATAATAGACATATATGCTCTAGCTTGAGAGGGAGTGTTGAGATAGTTGTATCTCTTAGTGCTTTTATGTTTTACATTTTCTTCATGTATCTCTAGTGTAATTAACCCAGGGCTTTTCTCCTATATAAGAGAGCCCTTGGGCCTCCGTTTATGTTACGAACTTATTTTCCCACAACATGCCGAATTGAAAAAGCCATGGAAACAATCCTCGTCGGAGTTCACGGTCATTGGAGAATGGAGTCAGAAAAAGTCTCCTCGTCGGAGAACTGGGTCTCTCCCACATTGGCTCAGACAAGGTTGCAAAAAACGGTATGCAGTATACAGTCGGTAGGGTCACTGATTACTGTTTAAACGGTATGCGGGAGTTTAAATGGAAATTAAACGGTCTATGCGGTTTTGCATTTTTAAATTAATAAAAAATATTACATATATATATTTAATAAAAAAGTATAAATAACTTTAAAAATATAATCACATATCCACAATTTTGATCAGATATTGTCAATTTCAATGACTTCTTCATCCAAATGTGACATGTCAAAGTAGATAGCATAATCAACATAGGGTTTATGTTACCTTGATGCAAAACGTGGCCGCTTAAACGGCGTGTAAACGGCCGATTACACCCGTTTAAACGGTCTGACCGTTTACATAGCCGATTAAAGGTTATACAGTCGGTCGAGGACCGAATGAGTTTAAACGGCCTTTTAAACAGCCGCCTGAACCGATTTTTGCATCCTTGGGCTCAGAGAATGGGATATCTACTCTAAAGTCCCTATGAAACCACAGGAAAACCCTAGCCTACATGGCATAGGGAATGGGATCTCTACTCTGGAGTCCCTATGGAAAACAAGAAAACTCTGACAAAAATAAAAGATAGGGACCACGACAAATGATGGCAAACATGTGCACATCAAAAAGGGAGTCCCTCATTGGAGAACTCGATGAAAATGTGTCACACAACTATGGAATGCCTCGAACTTAGACTTTGAACCAATCTGCAGAGTTTGAAATAGAATTATAGATTCTGGAAAATCTGATCGGTCTGAAATCTGGCCTCTGAATCTGGAACAGACATGTGACTCTACACAATACCCCCCATTTCTCCCAGACAGGCCGGAAAACAATGACGTCGACCACTTTGGGAGAAGAAAAGAAAACAAGATAAAACAACCCATAAACCGTCGCAAAAAAATTTCCCAGCTTTTTTTCTCAATTTTTTATGAGTTGTTCCCTTTTTTAATACGACTTTTCTTTCTTCCTTTTTTCCGGCTATTTTCCTTTTTTTAATAGCTGACTCTCCTTTTTTCTTTAGTTAGCCATTCATTAATTTTTTTACTGCTTTTCACTTCATTTTTTGTTTACATTAAAAAATTTTGACAACGGTTAGGCCCAATTCTTGGCCCAAGCCTCTCACCTCCTCTTTTCTTTTCACTCTTTTTTAAAGGTGCAGCAGCGGGCCCATTAGACTAAATCTCAAAAAAAACTATTTAGGTTCCCTACTGGGAATCCATCTTTCGACCAAGGATGTTAGGGTTCCCACGATGGGAACCGATGCTAGATTAGCACCTCCTGCGAGACCCGCGAGGAAATTTGCCCTCGCCTGAGGCGATGGAGGACCGGCGGTGAGCCGCCAAAGGAGCTTCGAGCTCCGCCTACTGGAGAGAGCGGCACCTGGGAGTGGCGACTGGATCTTGTGCCGCATGCATCCTTGGATGGGAGGAGCTCGCCTGCAGCCTTGGTGGGGCAGTGCCGCCTGGAGTGCAGGAGCTTGATCTGCGCCACCGTGAGGTTGCTTCGCGTCATCTACGCGTTAACGATGGAGAAGATGCTCTGCCTGGAGCATCGAAGATGTGTCGCCTGGAGCTTATAATCAGAAGATGTGTCGCCGATCTCTCCCTTTTTGTAAGAAATGTGGTAGGATGGGAGAGCACTGTTAACTTGGAGTTTTCGCTGCATGCATCTGGTGCTGCATGCACGCGCTTGGAGATCGGTGGTAGGAAAAGGGTCTCGTGCCTCATGTGCGAAGACGACGGCTGCTCTGATTGGAGCTTGGAGGCGTGGTGGTGTTGCAAGGGGTCGATGCCTCGGCCTCCGCCCAGAGGTCATGCTGGACCGTGCACCAAGAGATGCCTTGTTGCCATTGTGGCTGGAGGTGCCTCGAAAGCCATCTGAATGGCAGCCATCTGCAAAAATCTTCAGTGCAACGAACAAAATAAGGGTTTCAGGAACCATCGACGATGATCATTGAGCAAAAATTAGGGTTTCGATAGAAACCATGTAACTTGAACAATCCCACATATAATAATTTTCAAGAAAATAACATCAAAATCGAATCTCAGACAAAAATAGAAATATATCCTCGAGAATCAAACCCGCTCTGATACCATGATAGAAAATAAAGAATATGGAAACGAAATCAGATAAAAAGATTCAAACATTATGGACATCGGGATTTAACGTGGAACCCTACTCCCTAAGGAGCGGGATGAAATCACGGGAGAATGCATCAAAGGTTTGATGTATGCATGCACTTTCTCAGTGGATACAAGAGATATGGGGTTTCTTATACAGCATCCACAGATCCTCCAAGTCCCACCAGTGGTAGATGTGGAACTAAACTCTGAATGTGGTAAATGGATCTTAGGAGGATCCATTTAGTCATCTCGCATATGACGCATATACTTCAACACATCTCTTAACCTAAACAATCCATGTCTCTGGGAATCCTCTTCACAGCGGAGATGTCCAGAGCGCCACTCCACGCAATTGTATGCTTTGGAGAAATCAAACTTCCAGAGTATTCCTTTCTTTTGAGTTCTCTTCCAATCAAGTACCTGTTCTGATGCAAGCACCCATCCATCGACCAAATGTCTACCAAGAACAAAAGACGTTTGCTTCGGTGGGATAATGGCACCCATCACATTCTGTAGCCGATGAGATTTGTTTTTACAATTATGGTTGAGCTTCATCGTTTTAAAATTTAAACCAAACACTTATAACATGGATTGCGCTGCCATTGATAATGTCCTCTTAAGGAAATCAAAGACCAAGTTCTAAGTAAGACCCAATTATTAATCCCTACAGTTAAATGGTAAAAAGTATGCTCCTTCTGAATCAATCCATTATGCCCTAAAGGACAAGCTGCAATAAAAACCAAAACCTTGTTCAACACCTATAAGCAAATTACGAGGTACTTCAGACGTGTTATTCTATTTCTTTCTAAAAAAAACTCAAAACAAACATCACTTACATTCCAATATATGAAGGTCTGAACTATGCTGTGTTGCCATCTGAAGGGGGGAAAATGATAAAATGCGTTAAAATTAAGCTGTCCACAGATCAATGAATCAACTAAAAAGAGAAAGACTTACGATGCTAGAGATAAAACTAAAAGAAAGCCCAAAGCAACTTCTGCATTTGAAGTAAGGATGGTTAGTGTTGTTGTGTTTGCTTCCACCCATGCGCAAGGCTTTTCAAAGAACCTTCTGCATTACCAAGCATCATCACTCAGATCATCTTTAGGTTGATTGTTCTTATGAATGGTCAAAAATGCACAGAAATATCACAAACTACTAGCCACTTTTTCGGAATCCAATGGTACCCCCCATGATAGCAACAAAAAATCCAGTTAGTTAAAGAATCAGCTGCTGGGTAGAAATTCAAATTTCATTATTATGTTCGAGTTAGTTAAAAAAACATTATCGTGAAAGAAAAAGCTAAAGCTCCAATAAAGTTCAATTTAATCAAGTTCAAAATAACTCCACTTCAGCAATGCTCTACCTTTATATTGCTGATCCTACATTTGGGTAAAAGAGAACGGTTGCACTAAATTTATGTCAACCAGTGAGAAAAAGTCAGATCTCTTTTAATACGGATTCCTGAATAGCTACCTAGCAACGTGTTGTATTGCCTGAATGCAAACTAGTAAACCATCGTCCATGTGTAGTGCAAATTTTGAACCAGTCCACACATGAGCACACATGCAAGTAAATTATCTAAACATGCTTTACTCCCATTCTGATGTAGCTCGACAAAGGCAAGGGTATCCACATAGTAGTGTGTGATGCAAAGAAGTTAATCCATGAAAACAAGTTTTTTTAATCAAAAAAGGGGGAAACACCCGTTGTTGGTGCTAGCCCCAGAATTTCCACGAAAACAAGCTGTGGATCGGAACTTCACGTTGTACTCTAACCAGTAACTTAATAGAGGCAATGGTGATGATGACTAGAAGGAAGATTAGCCTTTTTTATGCTTGCAAGGGACAAAAAAATGTGGACAAAAACTGAAATCAGGAGTACAAACTTCAAGTTATGGTAACAAGGCAAGTTGAATTCTCGGAATGGAGTTGACATTGTTGTGCATAAAACATAATCGAGTGCCGTAGAAGTGAAATTATTTGAAAATCATTTAATTAAATTAGTTCCATAAGTAAAGATCTAAATGTCATTTGTACCTATACAACATCAGCCTAAAGGAAGAAATAAAATAGAAGATGTGGAAATGGGCAAGATTTTTAACCACAAAAAATGAATTGTTTAAGTGGACATTTGGGTACATGGGAAAAGATGCTTCGGTGTTTCGAAATCTTCACGCTGCTCATGACTATGGTGATGAAAATGAAGGACAAGATTTTTCATGACTTTAATATAAGCTATGACCATATTGCAGCAAATACTATCTTCAGAAAAAGAACCAACACGTGTTCACTTGTAAGAACGATTCCACAAAAACGGAGTTTTATTGTTTTCTGGGAGATGAAGAGATTAATAACAAGGTCATTCCTAGTGAGTTTAACTACACAACAGCATTAATGATTTGACTCATGCACATACGAGGAAGTTACAACAGAAATAAATAGTATATATGGAGACAAGAACCAAATGTCGGAAGGTCAAGTAGTTATTGCAGAAAACTGGCACTAACAACTTGTTGGGTTCATGCCTAATTGAACATGTTGTATACTACTCAAAATGTTTAAGATCAAGTTGTCAAGTTGTAATACCCATCACTTATAAGTTATAACCCACTCTCACACTTTGTAAGATTTAGATATAGGATTATTTTTAGAGTGTTACACATTGACCACTCATATTTATCTACTTGCAATATGAGCATTACTTATACCCAATCATAGCGGCAGTTGCACAATCTGGCAACATTTTCGTCCTATCTCTTTGTAGGGGAGATATCACCTTTGTACAATTAAAGTTGAGTAAATGGAATTGACTATAATCTGATTCGAAATCCCATTAAGCTAGTGGACGTGTAGGGAACTTAGTTAGGATGCATTATACTACACTGCATGCCTAAGGAGGTACCCCAACTCTAAGACAATCCCCAAGTCTTAGAGTTATAGTGTGAGGTTGCACACTAACCAAGACCACAGATTATCCGCTAGATTTAAGAATCTAAATAAATCAAGAAACCATCCTAATTTCATACGTTTCCATCATCACTCACAAACATGATCTCTGAAGAAATGATGATATATATATATATACTTACACTCATACATTCATGAATATTCAACTACAATATAAATATGCCATATATGGGAAATGTTGGGTTAATGGGAATTCATGAGAAATGCTTACAAACAACTTGCATACATTTTTGCTTACGCAAGTAGATGTAAATTGTACTTGTTCCACCTTTCTACTTGTTACTTTTAAACATTTTAAATGTCAGTGATTTTATATATATATATATATATATATATAAGCTTATGGGAAGTACCAGCACCCGCTGAAGCCTTTTCTTCCTTGCACGCATGGCAGGCAAGTAGCCTTTAGCGCAGTAGCGGGGTGATGACTTCAGGAGACAGAGTATATACCGACGGTCTGTTGTTTTTGTTCAGTTTTTGGTTCGGTTGATAATGTAATATGTTTCTTTTCTCTTCAGTCAGATTTTTGGGAATACTGTATGTACTGTCAGTCATGTTGTAAATAAATGGAAGCTAATGAAATAAAAAATTTTGGTGACATTTGTTTCTATCAGCTTTGTGGTTATGAATGTGAATGTGAATGCCATATGTAGCTTCAACGCGGAAAATTTTCCCGAACTTTCACGTATTTAATGTGATATTAATGAATGTTGTAATGCGAATGTGTCGTAAACGGGGACCCGGATCCTCGGGGGTTCACATGTTTGCCTTTCCAATATCTGAAGGGACACGTTTTGATATAATTTATAATGTCACCAGCCTAGAGCCGAGATATTATGAGGATAATTGGCACTAAGAACTTTGTTGGGACCGAGCCCAATCGGACCCTTAGACAACAACCCTAAATGCTTAGCCAGTTAGTCCAACTTGTCAAGTAGTATTACATATGGTCTCATACTGATCTAAAGAAGGTTCACGATACTGTGTACCAAGAGAAATTGTGTAAATGATTCCAAAGAAGAAAGGAATTCATATTTCATATATCGTCATGTATTATGACCAACCATAGCTTGTGTGAGGACTTCAACTAGATTGACAAATCATTTCGATATTGGTATAGGACTGCACCACCAACCAACCTAACATCCTCCAGCTTAACCTTTATTGTGGACGAGATTAAAGGGAATGGGGCGAGGGCGTGCATGTTACTGGTAATTGTAGATGATATTATTTTGGAAGACAAGAGAAGCAAGGCCCTAAATACCGGTTTCGGTCACCATTTCAGTACCGACCGAAACAGAAATTCGATGGAATTTCGACCAAAATTTCGATCATTTCGGTCATTTTTTGTACTAGGACCCTCATATTTCGGTCATTTCGGTCGTTTCGGTCAAATTTCAATTTCGACCAGATACCGATAGTTGACAGAAATTCGACCGAATTTCGCTGAAATTTGAGGCCATGAAGAGAAGAAGTTAATATAGAGCTTGAACAGTGGAGGTAGGCTTGCTGGAGTAAGGGTTTTGAAGAAATTAATATAATGCTTGAACAGTGAAGGTAGGCTCTCTGGTGTAAGGGTTTTCAACTAAGTAGAACCAAAACTGAGCATATCAAATGCAGGTTCAATGACAAGTAAGTATGACATATAAAAAAGGTAAAGCTTCAATAATGTATTTGAATGGGTAATTGTATCTCTCCAAAATAAGATTAGCCTACTCTCATGTTTGTCCCATATTGCTTAACGATGGGTAGGTGCAAATCGAATCGAATACCTTCGAATCCACCAGGATTATGATTCAATTCACTATAAACTCGAATCAAATTTTAAACGAATTTGGCAACTTAAATTCATATTCATATTCAATTCATTTTGAGTTTTGAATATTAAAATTCTATTGTATTTATTCCAAAATTGAAATGTTAATTAATGTTTTAAATATTATATAATAAATATTATATAAAGAAAATTATAATCTAAATATTTTTATTGTATAATTCTAATTTTGAAATACTATTTTTTATGATGAAGAAATATTTAAATACAATATAAATATATGAGCCTGTCAAAGAGATAGAGTTTCATTGACGAAACTATGAACACATTATGATTACCTTTGCATATTAAAGCAAGACAAGATCAAGCTTAATACAAATTAGTATTACTATTTAAAATAATGAGAATCGTAAAAAATAACATTGTATGATAAAATCACTTTATTGAGCATGATGATCTTCAATATTGATAAACTAAGGCCATGAAAAACGAAATATACAAAAATTTTGATGTTAAAAGGAACAAGTTAACATCATTGTGAGAAGAGCTTGCAGATTACTCATGTGATAATAAGTGTCATTTTGACAAAGATAATCATCATTGATTGCCATGTAAGGAAAATCAAAACAATAAAAAGACAGAGGAGAAATATCTAGATAAACTTCGAACCACAACAAAATGTTGACGAATTCGAAGAGCAAAACGATCATTTTCACGTGCTAAGAGAAATATCACTGCAACCTAGTATGGATTTTAGGGATTTTTAATAAACGAAGAGAAATGTAAAAGGTAGGGTAAGGAATGTGGGAACATGAAAATAAATGTGAGGTGAGGAATTGGAATACTAATCTTAAACATGTGATCTTTTCCAATAACTTCTATTACTGATATTTTTTACTCTTTTTAATATTCAATATTTGGTATTTAACGAAAAGGATTATACATGCATATATATACATATATATTAATTGGTTATAACTTCAAGTGTTTAGTGATCTCATAATGCTTCAAATTTCATGAATATCATGCTAGGATTAATTATTGTACTTATACTAAATAACTCATATCTATGGTACTGTAAGTCTGTAACTAAGTTAAAATAAGAAGTAAAGATGGGAACTTAGATGTTTTTGTAATCGATGCATGAAGGATCCACATTTCTGACTCACGACATATTTCAGAGTCAATCCACTTGAACTTAGTTATAAACGGAAAAGGAAAGAGTGGATCTCACTACATGGGTCAAATGTTGTATATAGACGTCACGCATTGACAAATCACGTTGGTGTGGTCTGGGAGTAAGGAAATCATATCAGTGAAGTTTGGACATGATAAATCATATCCGTGGAACCTAGATTCGATTGTAAGTTTAAGAAAACCCACTTAATCACTGTAAAAAGTTGGCTTGAGGATATCTTTAGTTGCGTATTACATTAAGAATCCGATGATACCTTTTTCTCTCATACTTAGTAGCCGAAGTATGATTAATAACTTTGTGAATGATAAAATGCCATATTTTGGCATGTTATGCTTATTGATAAAAAGCACATGCTCAATCTTTTAATGTGACTTAAACGTCATAACAATTTTAGTACATATATTTTCTATAACTATTTAATTACAAATAAATTTAAATAATGCATGTCAACTTTTTGATGTAATTATAGTATAACTTCCTGCACAAGAATTCTTCGAAAGAATCCTAATTATACCCACAGTGGGGTTGTTACATGTATGTATGTGAATATGTATGTATGATGTGCATGTATATAGGTATTGTATAGGTATTATATGTATGGTATATGGATACATATATACATACATATCTACATATATAAACATCGAAACGAATTGTTATTGAAAAAAATCAGATTAATTCCTATTTAAATCATTTAAGAATCGAATCCATAAGTTAAATTCAAATACAATTCATTTTGTTTCGAAACGAACTTTTTTCGAATGTTTATCGAATGAATCCTAATCGAATTTGAATGATTCAACTCAATTAGTAGCCCTAATGGTGAGAGTTAGGTGGGTTGACAAGCTATATATAGAGACAAACACCTTTTGTATTCCTATTAGAAGTTTATAAGGATCGTCTAAACCCTTAGGGCTTTTCTCTCGTAGAGAAGGGTGATCCTCTGGAATCGTGATGAACCAAGTAAATAATGTTTGTTCTTGTTCTTCGACGCATTACATACTATTTTATTTTCAAACATAATATTTTGAAAAAGAACATTCTAATACATGGTCGCCTTTCAAAAAAATAGAGGGATTCTGGAGATGTCACTCAAAACAATGCAATATCATTTATATATAAATGGTCTTTGGATATGTTCTCGTCATAAGAAGATACCTTTAAAGATAAAAAGTAGATATAATAGAGTGCATTGAAACCTGTAGTAATCTGTGCATTGAAACCTGTAGTAATCTATGCAGTAATCTATGAGCGTGAAGGTTAGACAATACACCATAGACTTGTATATATGTGGTATATACTGAGATGAAGATTTTCAAATGGATGTGTGATCATACAAGAACAAGATTTAGAATAAGAAAATGAGACAAGGGTTGGAGTGAGGGTGATTAAGATAAAATGAGGAAACTCGTTTAAGGTGGTTTGGTTTTGTGGTGTAAAGGTTACCTAATTCTATGATTCAAAGGTGCTAATAAGTTATAACCTAACAATAGCATGGAAAATCAAAGAAATTTTAGAAAGACACTAGGATGAAGGATATGATTTCTTTAACTCAAAGCTTGAGTACAATCCAAATTAGATTTTTAAGCAAAAAGGTAATGTAGTTAATCCCACAAAGAGGTTTGGTGTTGATAGTCGATTTCAATGCTCATTTTCCCACTACAATAAACAATTTCAATTACCTGAAGTAGCATCTTATATATAGTAATTTAGTTTTTCAACTTTTAGTAGTGCAGGCTTATTCCATTCTTCACGGACCCTAATACAGCCTAATTTAAACACTGCCTTGAATCAAACTAGACTCCTCTCACAAAGAGGCAAGATCCTACATATTCCTGCTTCACAACCCCTGATCTAACCATCCGAATCCCATACCTTCATCTCGTACCCCAACACCCCACCCCAACCCATATGGCCCAATCATGACTTTTTCAGACTCTAAATCACTTCTTAGATGAACATCAACTGATGATGACTTTTTCACTGACTCTAAATCACTTCTAAGATGAACATCTACTGATATATATGTGAATTGGGGATGAGGAGAGAATCAAGAAAAAGTGATGAGCTTCGTGGTTCGAGAGGAGCGAAAGAAAGGGATATATAGAGGCAATCCCAATTTACAATTCATAATATTATAACTAATAATTTGTTCCAGACTTTATGTGGGCAAAGAATGACCCAAGATAGATCAGATATGAGGCAAAGAATCCATGTAGCTGACACTACTTAATGTGAGAAAAGGCTTTGTTGTTGTTGATAATGCGTTCCAGACAAAACCCTTTTAGCCCTTTTATATGAAGGATTACAAAGTAAGATGATAAATCAAATCGTAAGGAAACTGTAATTCATATAGTCATAAGTAACTTATCTATTACTTGAAATAAGAGATCATGTATTGATATCAAATTCCCTAATCTTGGTTATTACAAGTAAAAAACCCATATTTGTTGCAAGTCGCTAATCCTGGATAGCATTATTCTCCACTACTTCGAAGAAGTCATTCATCGATGAGTTCTCTAATAATTGATCGCAATCATGGCCTTAAATTTCAGCGAAAATCATTTGAATTTCTGTCGAATATCGATATCCATTCGAAATCGAAATTCGACCGAAATGGCCGAAATATGGGGGCCCTAGAACAAAAAATGACCAAAATGACCGAAATTTCGTTCGAAAATCGACCGAAATTCCGTTTCAGTCGGTCCCGAAATGGTGACGGAACCGACGTTTAGGACCTTGATCGCAATATACTGTGTGATGCTATATTGAGAATTGTTGACGCATACTGAATAACTGTATCTCTTTGTTATTTTATTTTCTTTTTATTCTCTTTATGTAATTTACCCATAGGCTACTCTCCTATATAAGAGAGCCTAGGGCTATGGAATAGATCATCTCATTCACGTTTCCCAACATGGTATCAGAGCGACGGTCCTAGACCGGAGTTCTCGAAACCCTAACCCTAACCCCACCCGCCGGCCTCTTCTCTCTCTACTCGGCGCCGCCCACTCCAACCGATCTACGGCGGCCTTCTTCTCCGATCGGCGCCGCCCACTCCAGCCCTAGGCATCGCCTGGCGCACCTGCGCATAGCCTAGGGCTTCCCCTGCGCATCGCGTGGCCTGGCGCATCTGCGCGCATCGCATCTGCGCTGATCTGCGCGCATTCCAGCGCACTCCAGCGCGCACTCCTGCGCACCCCTGTGTGCATCCCTGTGCGCTCCTACGCACTGACTGTGCACCACCGAGCATGAGTTCCTGATCTGCGCGCACTCCAGCGCGCACCCCTGCGCGCACTCCTGCGCACTACTACGCGCTGACTGTGCACCACCGTGCGTGATTTCTGTGCGCCAACCCATAGTTTGCGTGCGTCAACACCGTAGCGCGCACGTATTCATGGGGATAGTTGCTTGAGGTCTACACATGCAACTAATCTCGTCTATGTCATTGTAGACAAAGATTATCTCTTGTCATTCGCTCCAGTCTTCCGTCTCCATTATGTCAGAAAGCAAGGCAGATATCCCGTCTATTGGCGCGTTTCGTGGTCCAGCGCCCATTGTCAAGATGGATGGTACGAACTATGAACTGTGGGCAATGCAGTTCATGAGTATGATGAAGTCTACAGGTAAGAAGCACATTCTTACCGAGCCCGAGCCTGCAGAGAAGACTGGAGTTCATGCCTCATGGGAGACTGATGATGCATATGCCACGGTATGGCTATCTGGCACATTGGCTATTGAAATCGCCAATGACATTCTACATCAACCCACAACCAAAGACATGTGGGATATCCTGGCAGCGACATATTCTCAGGCGAAGAACGAGACGAAGATCCTGCAACTACAACATGATATATTCACAATAAAGCAGAACGGCCGTCCCTTACATTCTCTCTATACATCATTGAGAGGGATGTTTGAGAAGCTTTATAGCTTCATGCCTCTTACCGCCACGCCAGAACAGCAGAAGACATACAGGAATGCGACGATGGTGGGTGTGTTTCTCGCTGCACTTGATCCAGAGTATGAGGCAGCACGTTCACAGATTTTGGCGGACTCGACTATTCCTCCCATGGAGGAAGCCTTTCACAGATTGAGTAGGATCACAGTACCTTCAGCAGCTGCGAGTCAGAACCCCTCAGCTATGGCGGCCAACAGAGGCCGTGGTTTTCATCACCAGGGCCGTGGACGTACTCCTCGTGGAAGGGGTGGCCGCACTAGGCCAACATGCTCATATTGTCACCGAGTCGGACATACTGAAGACACATGCTACTCAAAGCATGGATTCCCTGCATCTGCACGAGCCGCTGAGCAGATAGAGCCCCCATCTGCTGCTACACTGGATCAACGATTTGATGATCTAGTTGCCCGTCTCAGGGGCATTATCCCACCATCAGGTCCAGCACCGACTACAGAGAGTCATACTGATGCTGCTGCTTCTGCCTCTGCCTCTACTAGTACTTCAGGTAGTACACTTGCACTCCACAGTAGTAGATCTGATACATTGCCGTGGATCATGGACTCGGGCGCTACACATCATCTATGTGGCGACCAGAGCCTACTTACAGGATATACTCAGATTCCTCCGGGACGGACAGTAGTGATTGCCAATGGCACACACTCCCCTATCACGGGTCAGGGAGAGATTAGATTGACATCTTCTATGCAGCTCAAGAATGTCCTACATGCACCGCATTTTTCTATGAATCTATTGTCAATTAGTCAGATTACGAAGGATCTACAGTGTCGAGCTATTTTTGATCCATCTTCTTTGATTTTTCAGGACATCCGTACGGGCAACGTGATTGGTCATGGCTATGAGCAAGGAGGCCTTTATCGACTGAACCAGACCCCATTTGCTGGAACCACATCTTCTCCTGCTGGACAAGTATCTCCTCTCTTGTGGCATCTGCGCTTTGGTCATTTACCGCTTCAGAAGTTGCGTCTTGTTCTACCCTATGGTCTCTCTCACACACCTATCCAGTGTGAGGCATGTCAGTTGGGAAAGCATCACAGGTCGTCTATTCCCAGTAGTCAAGGTCGGAGTAGTAACTCCAAGTTTGAGTTGTTTCATGTCGATGTCTGGGGTCCGAGTCGTGTTCCCGATCATCAGGGACACAGGTTTTATATTGTATTCGTGGACGATTTCTCTAGAGCGTCATGGGTCTTTCTAATGAAAAATAAATCTGAAGCAGGAAATATTATTATCCACTTTCTTAATGAAATTCAAAATATTTTTTCTACTTCTGTCAAAAGTTTGAGAAGTGATAATGCTTTAGAGTTGTGCACCAACATTCTAGCCAATTACTACTCTTCAAAAGGGATTATTCACCAAACATCTTGTGCTCATACATCTCAACAAAATGGGGTTGCTGAAAGAAAACACCGTCACCTTCTTGATGTCACAAGGTCTCTTCTTATTCAGAGTCATGCTCCGTACTCCTACTGGGGTGATGCAGTCCTTACTGCATGTTACCTTATCAACCGTATGCCTTCTTCTGTCGTGAATGAACAGATTCCTTTTTCACTCATTTACCCTGATAAGGATTTGTTCATGCTTACACCTCGTGTATTTGGGTCAGTCGCATTTGTCCATCAGTTGTCACCTGGTACCAGTGTTGTAAAAGTCGCCCGACTGGCCCGATTAGTAGGTCCGACTAGTCAAGTCAGTGGGGTGGCCGACCGAGTACCGACTAATTCCGACTAGGTACGCTAATCGACCAATTTTCGCTCGGAGATACCGTATTTTTTTTAATATTTTACTTTTTCTATAAGCAAACTTAGTATAATATGCCTAATGTTTTATTTAAATTCAATATTTTCTTTTCTTTTATTATGGTAGTATATAAATGTACAAAATCTATGTAAATATATGTATAAAAATGAGTTATATATTTAAAATAATTATAAAATTCAAAGTCGATTAAAGTCCGACTAAATCCGATTAGTCGCCCGACTGCCGATTAATCCTTAGTCAGTGACCCAACCGACCGAGTACCGACTACCGACTTTTGCAACCTTGCCTGGTACTGACAAGCTCTCTCCTAGGGCTGTCAAGTGCGTCTTTGTGGGGTACTCCAGAACTCAAAAGGGGTACAAGTGTTTTGATCCTGTGCGTCGGCGGTATATGATCAGTGCAGATGTTACATTTTTTGAATCTACTATGTATTTTTCAGAATCCGGGAACATGCAGCCACCACCTATATCTCCTGATACCGTATTCATGGCACCACCGACAACACCACCGTCACCACCATCACCACCGCCACCACCACCGCCATCAACAGTATCCCCGCTACCATTCCATTACACCCGCAGGCCTCCTCCAGCTCATGGTCCTGACCAGTCAACTAGCTCGCCTATGGTATGTAATGAAAATATTAATGTTGATGGATCTGACAACATTTCTCAGCAGGATACATTACAGGAGTATGGTGATACCACAGAGGATCTGGATGTTCCAATCGCTCTACGCAAGCCGAAGAGAAGTTGTGCCAAATATCCAATATCAGCAGCTGTGTCTTTTGAGAGGTTATCTGGACACTTCAGGACGTTTGCATTGGCACTTTCAGCTACAGACATTCCACGGAACCACCATAATGCTTTGCAGGATTCTAGATGGCGGCTAGCAATGGAGGAAGAGATGGCGGCACTTCAGTCTAGAGGAACCTGGAGTTTGGTTCCTATACCTCCAGATGTCAGCCCGGTGAGTTGCAAATGGGTGTTTACAGTTAAACACAATGCAGATGGCTCCATTGACAGGTACAAGGCACGCATAGTTGCACGGGGATTCACACAGACATATGGGGTAGATTACCTTGACACGTTCTCCCCTGTGGCGCGACATTCCACTCTACGGATTCTGTTATCAGTTGCAGTTACTAGAGACTGGCCACTCTATCAACTGGACGTGAAGAATGCATTTCTGTATGGAGACTTGCAGGAGGAAGTCTATATGCAACAGCCACCAGGTTTTGTTGTTGAGGGGGAGTGTTCCAAGGTTTGCAGGTTACACAAGGCCATCTATGGCCTTAAGCAGAGCCCCAGAGCATGGTTCCAGAAGCTGTCGGACCTCTTTGAGAAACAAGGATATAAACGCTCCAATGTTGATCATTCCTTGTTTATACAGAAGACGGCGAGAGGTATCATTGTAATCATGGTTTATGTTGACGATATCTTGATTACAGGAGATGATGACCAGGGCATCAAGCAGGCAAAGGAAAGGCTGGGGACCGAGTTTGTCACCAAGAACCTGGGAGTCCTTAGATATTTTCTGGGGCTGGAATTTGCCAGAAATTCGTATGGATTAGTCATGTCACAGAGGAAGTATGTTACAGATCTACTGAGTGAGACAGGTATGCTAGGGTGCCGACCGGCTACGACACCAATGGATCCTAGCATGAAGTTGTATGATGATGACACAGAGGAGGTGGACAGGAGAAGATATAGAGAACTGGTAGGCAAACTGTTATATGTCACGATCACTAGGCCAGATATATTATTTGCTGTGAGCCGTGTGAGCCAGTTCATGGAGCAACCACGCCAGGTGCATATGGATGCAATACATATGATACTTAGATATCTCAAATCTTCTCCAGGTGCAGGTCTACTATTCAAGAAAGGAAAGGGGATCTCTATCTCAGCATGCGCAGATGCAGACTATGCATGATGTCCCAAGGATAGGAACTCCACCTCAGGGTATGCGGTCTATGTTGGAGATGCCCTAGTCTCATGGAGGAGCAAGAAACAAACTGTGGTAGCTAGATCTAGTGCTGAATCCGAATATAGGGCTATGGCCCAGGCTACTACAGAGATGATGTGGGTGAAAGCGGTGCTGACAGATTTATGCTTAGATGTACCACTTCCAATGAACTTGGAGTGTGATAATCAGGCTGCTTTGTTTATTGCAAACAACCCTGCATTCCATGAGCGGAGCAAGCATATTGAGGTGGATTGTCACTTCATACGTGATATGATCCAGAAAGGATTCATTGCCACATCTCATGTTACTTCAGAGAACCAGACTGCAGACATATTCACCAAGGCATTGTTACGAGGTCCATTTCAGAAGTGTGCTTCCAAGCTGAGCATGATTGACATCTATGCTCCATCTTGAGGGGGAGTGTTGACGCATACTGAATAACTAACTGTATCTCTTTGTTATTTTATTTTCTTGTTATTCTCTTTATGTAATTTACCCATAGGCTACTCTCCTATATAAGAGAGCCTAGGGCTATGGAATAGATCATCTCATTCACGTTTCCCAACAAGAATGAATCGCAATATATCATGGTTGAAAACTTACTGTGGAGTGTATCATGGATTGGCACTACTAATGAATTCGTGCAACTGTTTTGGAACATATCACGGATTGGCAATTGGCACTAGTAATGAATTCATGCAAATGTTATCATCAAGTTGCATAAAATTATGGTTAAAGATTTGTGTGGTGCATCTGCAAGTGACGAGGCAAACTTCGCGATAGCCACTAGCCAAGGATAACACGGAAGTGAGATCATCCGGAATTAAAGTTCTAGACAATATTTTTTGTGCTTAGCCCTTTATAAATAGTGGCTTGTAAATATAAATCTACACAGGAGCATCTTGGGAATTATCTCCTCAATCTAATTTTATTTCATTATTTTTTTGGCATGGGGAATTATAAGAATAACTTTAATTTTTTTCTCTGTAGACTTCATTATTGGAAACTTAATTAAAAGGTTCTGGTTAGAAAATATGATGCGAAAACATATTAGAGAAATAAAGATAAAATATTATGAACATCGAGATTTAACGTGAAACCCTGCTCCCTATGGAGCGAGATGAAACCACGGGAGAATGTCTCAAAGGGTTGATTTATGCATTGCACTTTCTCACGGGATACATAGCGTGAGGGGCTTCTTATATAGCTTTCACTGAGTCTCTACATCTCACAACTAATAGACGTGGGACTAAACAACTGAATGTGGAGGATCCATTTACCCATCTACAAAATAAGTGACGCATAACATATATACTCCAACTGTCGGCTGCTGTCGAAGGCGTTGCTTCTCACATCGTACATGTGAGGAGGAACAGTGGGCTGGAGTGTGAGTCAAACTGGAGTGCTCTGAACTACGCTTGTCAGAACCACTGAAACTGAATGAGTCTCCACCTGAAGAACTTCGGCCCGCAACATGTAGAAGACTGGATCATGTGGACAACTGCTCCATCTATGAAGGGACGAACTGGAAACGCCATGGAAACATCCTCGTCGGAGCCTACGGTCGCTGGAGAATGGCGTCTGAAGAAGACTCCTCATCGTAGAACTGGGTCTCTGCCATACTAGCTCAGAGAATGTGATCTCTACTCTGGAGTCTCTATGAAACCACAAGAAAACCATGCCCGCATGGCATAGGAAATGGGGTCTCTACTCTGGAGTCCCAATGGAACACAAGAAAACTATGAGCTGACCAAAAACAATAGGGACCACACAAATGATGGCAAACATGTGCACATCCGAAAAGGACTTGGAATCTGATCGTCGAGTCTGAAAAACTGAACTATAATGTCTGAACAATCTGGCCGGTCTGGAATCTGACATCTAAATTGGGAACATACCTGTGACTCTATACAATACTCCCCATTTCTCCCAGACTGATCTAAAATGACGTCAACCATATTGGGAGAAGACAAGAAAATGGGAAAACAAAACCAAATAAGCTCACATCTTTTGGCTTTTCTCAATCAAATTTCTTCTTTTTTTAAAATCATTTTTCCGGCTATTTCATTCCTCCTTTTTAATAGTCGTCACCTCCTTTTTTCAAATAAATCGTTCTCAAAAAGATATGGTCTTTCCCTTTTCTATTCTTTTTTGAATCATTTTTTTCATACGGATTTTTTTATACGATCCTCTCTTTTTTTGAACAAAATATCTCTCTCTCTTTCTTCGTAACCCACTTGGGCTGAAAATCAAGTAGCCCAACTGGGATTCTATCTCTCTTTCTCTCTCTTTCTAATTTTTCTTTCGTTTTTGTTGGAAGAAATGAGTGTTGTGTTTATTCCACAAACCCTAGGCTCTCGTATATAGGAGAGGAGCCTATGGGTAAATTACATAAAGCGCTCATAAGAAGAAAGAAAATAAGAAACAATACAAAATAACATAATAGTGTAGCATTATATATATCTCTACACTCCCCCTCAAGATGAAGCATAGATGTCGATCATGCTCAGCATGGACGAGTACTTCTGGAATGGTCCTCTAAGTAAGGCCTTGGTGAAAATATCTACAGTTTGGTCCCCTGAGCTGACATGGGATGTGAAAATAAAACCCTTATGGATCATATCTCGTATATAGTGACAATCAACCTTAACGTGCTGGGTTCGTTCATGAAATGTTGGATTATTTGCAATTAATATAGCATCTTGATTGTCACATTCCAGTGACATAATAAGTGGCACATCTATCTATATATATATAAGAACAGCTTTAACCCACATTATTTCTATACTGACCTGGGCCATAGCCCTATATTCAGACTCAACACTAGATCTAGCTACAACAGTTTGCATCTTGCTTCTCCATGAGACAAGAGAATTTCCAGATATACAGCCAATCCAGTGGTTGACGTTCTATCCTTTGGACATCCTGCATAATCTGCATCTACGCATGTTAAGATAGTGATCTCCTTGCCTTTCTTAAATAATAGACATGCACCTGGAGATAGGGTTGGGCATGGGCCGGGCTCGGGCCGGGTTCGCCTTGGCCCGGTCCAAGCCCATTTTAGAATATGGGCTAACGGGTCGGGCCTAGGCCCATTTTATTTTCAAAAATTAGGCCCAAGCCCAAACCCGGCCCAAACAAAATGGGTCGGGTTCGGGTCGGGCCGGCCCAATTTAACACCTATGTATACCAATATCATGTCTTCCATTCTTCTTGCATTTGTGTGGTTGTTTCTTATGCATGTGTGCATGTTTAAAATTATAAAGCATGCTAACTAATTTGTGATTTTAACATTAGTTGTATGTTGGAAATACAAATGTGGTAAAAATATGGTGACTTAAACCACCATTCAATTCACCATTACATATTCTATTGTAGATGCATTTATTCTACACTCGAATAAGGATATTAAAGTTAGAACATGGTATTTGGAATGAACATGAATATAATTGATATTATACCGTACTAGATATGAATATACTTGCTTTAGAATGGATCGGGCTATCGGGCTAATGGGTTTGGGCCTTCTCAAGCCCAAACCCGGCCCGATAATCAATATGGGCTCATTTTAGGGCCCACGGCCCGCCCATTACATTTCGAGTTCGGGTTTGGGTCGGGTTATACGGGTCGGGTTTTGGGCCGGGTCGGGCCGGCCCAGCCCAATGCCCAACCCTACCTGGAGATGATTTAAGGTACCTGAGTATCATCTGTGTAGCATCCATAATGTACCTAACGTGGTTGCTCCATGAAATGGCTCACCCGACTAACAGCAAAAGATATATCGGGCCTCGTAATGGTAACATAAAGAAGTTTTCCAACAAGTTCTTTATATCTCCTCCTATCCACTTCATCAGTATCATCGTCATATAATTTCATGCTTGGATCCATAGGTGTATTGGCAGGTCCACATCCAAGCATTCTAGCTTCACTCAGTAAGTCAGTGACATACTTCCTTTGAGTCATCACGAGTCCTTGTTGATTTATGGCAAAATCCAGTCCCAAAAAGCAAGGCTCTAAATGTCGGTTTCGGTCACCATTTCAGTATAGACCAAAATAGAATTTCGGTGGAATTTCGATCGGAATTTCGATCATCTTTTATATTAAGACCCTCATATTTCGGTCATTTAAGTCGAATTTCGATTTCGAATGGATATCGATATTCGACAGAAATTCGATTGAATTTCACTGAAGAAATGCAAACTTATTCTAATATGCTAAATGTTAAATTTAAAGCCAATTACTTCTTTTGTTACATTATAATACTATAGAAAATTTGTAAATTTACGTATTATAAAAATATACCTATAAAAATTGATTTATATTTAAAATAATTAAAAATTCACAATCGACTAATGGACAACTAAATCCGATTAATTGTCTGATTGACGATTAATCATTAGTCAATAACCCCCAACAATCGAGTACCGACTACCAATTTCTGCAACCTTGATTATGCTTCAGCATTATCGTTTTCTACATATACTTGCAAGAAGCTAATAACTTGCAAATCAAATCTACTTTTTTCAAGTGGCCATTGTGTTATTGGTTCAATTGGAAATTCTTGCAATGTTTTTGAACAAAAAATACATATTTACAATGCAAGTAAAGTTGATTGTTTATTACTGTTAGAATATATAATGTGAAAGCATGATCAGAGAAAATGAATAAAACTTGAAAGAAAAATGGAATTTAACGTGCAACCCTACTCCCTAAGGAGCGAGATGAAACCATGGGAGAACGCCTCAAAGGGCTAATGTATGCATTGTACTTTCTCATTGGATACAGAGGGTGAGGGACTTCTTCTATAGCCCTCACTGCGTCTCCACATCTCACAGATGGTAGACGTGGGACTGGATGTGACGCATATAAATACTCCAACACTCCCCCTCAAGTTGGAGCATGCAATGTTCAGCTTGGACAAACAGAAAGAAATCTCAACTTGCAATACAGAACATTACAGACAATATCAACTCAACGCATACAACTGTCGGTTGTTGTCGAGGACGTTGCTTCCCATAATGTGCAAGTCAGGACAAACGGGCTGGAGTGCGAGTTGGTTGTACTTTGTACTGCACCTGTTAGAGTCACCAACTGAAAATGAGTCTCCACCAGAAGACCTCTGCCCCGCCACAACATGTGGACAACTGCTCCATCTCTGAAAGGGTCGAATAAAGAATATCACTAATTATCCATACATAGATCTTTGAAAATGGATCTCTCTCGTAGGGAACTCAAAGGGGGTTCTATCTCATAGGAACCCCGGAAGGATCTTGTACTGGAGTTCACGAACATTGGAGAATGGAGTTTGAAAGTATTCTTGTCGAAGAAATGCGTCTCTCCCATACCGGCTCAGAGAATGGGATCTCTACACTGGAGTCCCTATGAAATCACATGAAAATCCTATCCCACATGGCATAGGGAATGGGATCTCTACTTTAGAGTCCTTGTGGCAAACATGAAAACTCTGGTCAACAAAACAAGAATGATGGGGACCACAAAAACATGATTGCAGACATGTGCGACCTGAAACCGAAGACTTGGAATCCGATCGTCGAGTCTGAATAACTGAATTGTAGAGTCTGAAAATCTGGCTGATCTAGAATCTGACATCTGAATCTGGAACAGACTTGTAACTCTACACAATACTCCCAATTTCTCCCATACATGTCGGAAAATCAACATCGACCATGTTGGGAAAAGACAAGAAAATGGAGAGAATAAAAACCAATAAGCCTGTCACATTTTTCGGCTTTTCTAGCAAAACTTTTCCTTGGCTATTTCTTCATAATTTGTTGTTGCCATCACACATCTTTTTCATAAGTCGTTCCTTTTTTTACGACTTTCCCACTTTTTTGCAAAGATTAATTGCGTACGGTTTTTCTTTGTACGTGCATTTTTAAACGGATTTTTTTAACACAAAATCTCAGCTGGTCTGTTTTTTTTAAACAGTTTTAATGCTTGGCCCACCTATTTTCCGGTCAATACTCCCCCCTGTTTTTACTATGCAAGGCCTCCCTCTCCCTTTTCCTTCATTCATTTTTTTAATAACATCAGCCCACTTGGGCCCTAACATCACAATCGCACGACTTAGGTCTTGTCGTCGCTCAAAAAAGAGGGAGGAGGCACCTCCAATTCTTGATGGGACTTCTTGGAGATCTTGACAGTTCTGCGCGTCGCCAGGAGCCAAGGGGACCAGAGGATCTATGTCATTCAACGCCACATAAAGGTTCTACACTTTGCGCGAATGCGCCAGAGATGCATGAAGGAGGTGCGGGCACCACCAACATCGCCTGGAGGTTCTAAACCTTTGCACGAGTGCGCCTGGGATGCATGAAGGAGGTGAGGGCACCGCCATCAGCGCATGGGGTTGAGTGCGCCTGGAGGTTCCGCCTGGTGTTGGACTCCCTATGGAGTTGGAGCTCGAGCAGCTTGCCGCTGGAACACGCCGAGGGCATATTCTTCTCGTCGTCACCGCGAGGATCTGGAAGAGTGATGCATGTCATTGGAACGCAACCGATGGGGGAAGAGGGAGGCGATCGATTGGCGCTACCATGCCAGCGATGACTCTATCTGAAATCGAGTGGCGTTATCGAGTCGTTCCACTGCTTGAAGGAGGATACTAATGACGCCATTACGGCTTCGAACGGGGAAGCACAAAGAAGGGTCGCTTGGAGGGGGAGTTTTTTTTTTTTTTTTTGACAACAAGGGTCTTCGGGGGAAGCACCATCAGGTGTTCGCCCCAACATTTAATTAAACAAAAGCAGAGAAGAGAGAGAGGAAGAGAGGAAATACAGCTAGCAAGGATCGAGAGGATCCCAACCCCAGAACACCAAAAACACGCAACTCACGCTCACCGCACTACAGCAGGAGCCAGTCACTCAAAAGCATGCCCACATGATCTAAGACATTCTCCTTGTAGAATCTTTGCCCCTTGAAAATCTTTGCGTTCCTGGCAATCCAAAGCGCCCAAATGAAAGCGAAAGGGCGAAGAAGCTCCCTCCTTGGATGATCAGCATTTGAACGCACAGAATCCCAAAACGAGTCCGCCGAGGAAACGTTAACCCAAGCGACATCGAGGTCCTCCCAGACGGAGGCAGAAGCCGCACAATCGAAGAAGAGGTGCTGTAAGGTCTCCCTAGCGCCATCGCATAGGACACAGTCCACGGAGTCCACACGTGCCAGCAGTTTTTCACACCTATCCCGTGTGAGAATCCTCCCACGCCGCAGAAGCCAAAAGAAGAAGGCCACCTTCTCCGGAAGCTTAATGCGCCACAGCCAACCAAGATCAGAGCAAAGGGGATCCCTTCCAGGAATGGAATGAAGCGAGAGAAACTTGAAAGCCCGCCTCGATGAGAAGGCGTCATCGCGCCACAGCCAGTGGTCCCTACCCGAGGAGGGCCTCGGCGCCTCCCGCAGCCGCCGCAGAAGGTTGAGAAGATCTTCGAAGCGCTCATCAGAGAGACATCCCGCAAAGGAAGGGAACCAGTCGTCCCCGCCCCAAATCGAGGCCACCGACGCATCAGAATTAAGAGCAAGAGCATACAGCCGAGGAAAAGAGCTCGCGAGAGAGGCATCTCCCGCCCAAGGGTCGCTCCAAAACAAGAGGGAGGTGCCATCGCCCAAGGTCGGCCTGAACAAATGAGAGAAACGTCTAGTCGCCGAAGCAATCCCCTTCCAAAAAGGGGTTCCATACCGCATAGAGAAAGCCACCTGCCTCATGTCCACCCCTATCGAAAGAATATTCCGCAGAACGGAGGGAAAGAAGCCACCATCGTTACCCCAAAGCTTGTTAACCCATTTCAGCATTAGCGCATCGTTGACAAGATCCAGTCTACGAATGCCGAGCCCCCCCTCGCACTTCCTTTTCGTCACCTCCTCCCAAGCCACAAGATGCAGGCCCCGCGACCGATGGCCCCTCTTTCCCCAGAGAAAACTCCGCATAAGGCCTTCCAACCGCCTTCTAATCCCCACCGGCAAAGCCCAATTGGAGAGAAAGTAGATGGGAATAGATGCAAGAACCGACCTAATGAGAACAAGACGGCCCCCACGGGACAACATAGCCGCGCTCCAGCCAGCGAGCCTTCGCTCCGCTTTGTCCAACACCCCTTTCCAATGAATCAATTTTGATTTGGTCACACCCAGCGGCATGCCCAAATAGTCGATAGGGAGAGAAACTGTGGGGCACCCCAGAAGCATGCCGCACTCCGCCGCCGCCCGATCATCCCATCCGAGAGGGACCACTTTTGATTTTGATTGATTAATCCGGAGCCCCGAGAGTTCAGAGAAGATGGACATAGTCACAGCCATCCCTCTGATCTCATCCAGACCCCCCTCGATGAAAGCTAAGGAGTCATCCGCAAATTGGAGCGTTGGGATATTGCGGACGCCGCATTGGAAACCCGATGAAAGGCCACGCGAAATGACCCTATCAGCCATCCGAGGAAGCACATCAGCAGCAAGAACAAAGAGCATGGGAGCCAAAGGGCATCCCTGTCTAACACCCCTCCTAGGCTGAAAACGGCTCCCAACAAGGCGGCCATTGAGAAGCAGTGAGAAGGAAGCCGTAGTGACACACCGGCGCATCCAAGAGATCCACACATTTGGGAAGCCCCGCGCCCGCAACACGGACCAGAGGAACCTCCAGTCCAGAGAATCATAAGCCTTTGCGAAGTCCACCTTCCAAAGAACTCCCCGCTTCCCATGTCTCATCCAGCTGGCAACCATCTCGGACGCAAGCGCCGTGACATCAGCGATCTGGCGACCACGAATGAACGCCACCTGCGTAGGATGAATGAGTTCATCCAGCACCGTTGCAAGCCTTCGTGCCAGCACCTTCGCAACAATCAGATACAGGGCATTCGAAATAGCAATCGGACGAAATTGCTCGATGGAATGGGGCGAGGGCGATTTAGGAATAAGTACAATAAGAGCCCTGGACAAGCATTGCCTCCTCCTTCATTGATATGTGTTGCCGTAGTTGGGTTGGCCTGGACAAGGGCTTGAAGGCGGATAATGTTGGGTTGTCCTGGACAGAACAAGATCTAGAGGACGCTTCTCAATGAAAACCACTTTGCAGAACTAGGGCTGAGCATATCTGATCTAGAAAAATAGGGTTCCAGGAAACTCTAAAAATAAGATCCTCTCGAATGAAACATGAACTTAAATAGAACAATATTCTTCAAGAATGAACAATATTACAATCGAATCTCAAAGAAATAAAGACACGAAAACCTCGAGAATCGAACCCGCTCTGATACAATGTTAGAAAATATAATGCACAAGCATGATCAGAGAAAATGAATGAAACTTGGAAGAGCAATGGGATTTAACGTGGAACCCTACTCCCTAAGGAGTAAGATGAAACCACTGGAGAACGCCTCAAAAGGTTGATGTATGCATTGCACTCTCATTTAATACAGAGGGTGAGGGACTTCTTACATAGCCCTCCTTGTGTCTCCACATCCCACAGACGGTAGATGTGAGACTAAACGACATGATTTAGTAAATGGATCCTGGAGGGATGCATTACCCATCTACTCAAGTGACACATATAACAAATACTCGAACAGTTACACTACAGTTTTATTTATCCCATCTAATTCCCATTAAAATACCATCCAAGATATCTCCTTTCACACCATCGTCCAGCTCGATTGTGCTAAGACAATGCACGTAATGTATTTATTTTTACATATTTATTAAATGCTATACATGAAAAATTCTCCAAGAAAAAACTATCGCATGCATTTATATCTTCTATCTGAGCATATCGAGCAAGCTTTTTGTTGAATTTGACTATACCCTCACATGGAGAATCATATAATCTTATATTAAATGAAAAGGAAAAGGTGACTGCAACGTTTTAAGTTGAAGAGAAAAAACATTTGAAAATTTCTACATCTAAGGCATATGCCTCGCCTCACTTAGGACCGCATCGACCTTCCGATGTGCATGCCTCGTCAAAATAATCTAAGGTGCCCTCCTCGCCTTACGTCGAGGTGTACGCTTTGACCATCTCGAGGCTAACTTCTTCCAATTTACATGATCAAGTCGTCATTGATATCTTCATCAAGTCGTATCTCCATACCACCTTCGAGAAATGTACTTCCATGCTGAGCATGATTGATCCTTATGCCCCAACATAACGGAGAGTGTTGAGAGTTTTATTTTCTTTTGAATATTCCTTTATGTTTATTTTATGTTGGGTTGTTTATGTAATTATTCTTTTTGGTCTTATTTATACAAGAGGTCATTAGGTCATTGGCGGAAGAAAACAATTGATTCTATTTTTCCACATTGACAAACATAACTCAAAGAAGATAAAGTGCTCCTTCTACGTTTTGATGGGTGTTTTTCTATCTATGAAGATGCTTCAAATGTTCAGGTTCCACCTTCGAACCGCATGCCACTTGTTTATGAGTCTGATGAAAGGGCACCTCCCTCTTATATCAAGTATGAAAATGCGTGGTTATCTAATGATTCAGACATGAGTTTCACATCGACGATTTGACGAGAGATCAACGATTCTCTAGATTGCCAAGCTAACAACCCATCTAAAGCATATTCATAGTTACAAGAGATTTGTCAAGCAATTGTGGGGGTAGAGGCATGCATATGTGCAACAAGAAAATAAACAAACGGAATAGGGTGGTGGACTCTAGGGGCTCGTTTGGTTACTAGGTTGGGTTGGGTTGGTTGGATTAACCTCCTGTGAATAGTAGTTGCTCGAATGGTTAGGAGGGTTGGAATAAGAAATGTGATGTGATGTCACATTAGTTATGTGATGGAATTCCAACACAGGATTGCAGGGGGGCAGGCTAGGTTACCCCAAGGTAGACCTGGCCAAAGTGCGGGTCGGGTAGTGCCATGGGATGGCCCGAACGAGCTGACATTCTAAAACCTCCTACCCATGGCCCGGGTCAGGCCACCCCATAGGCTATACTTCAAGGCCCAAGCCCAGCCCATCCCATGTTTGGGCCAGGTCGAGCCATGGGTCGAATGTAAAGTAGTTTTTCTCATTTTTAATCTAATCTATAGGGATAAACAAGTTTTTTAAGCATAATATAATCTTCAAAATCTAAGTTACATATGTGTTGACATGTAAACAATAAAAAATGATGTAATATTGATAATGCAAAACAAAAACTTGAAGTGCTTGCCAAGTTATGACGCACTTGCTTGAAGATGTGGCATCATTTCCAATACTTGTTGCAGGCACCCTACTGTGTAGTGTTTGCCAATTTATGGAAGTTATAAGAAACGAACTTGAGCCATAGATATTGGTGTCAACGCTTTACATGGTTGCATTGGATGTTAATTACATAAAAGACATGCAATTATGAATAATTGTAAATATCAGAAGGCATACGGAGATAGGTCATTTGAATACATAGGCATGGTTCTGCCTATTGCTTAACTAGACGTGACATTTTATTTTATGATATTCAACTTTCTAAGAAGTGCCTCAGATGTTGATAGCATTCTCAAGGCTATGTATATGTCAACATCTCTATTTTTTCAGCCAGCCTTTTTCTACATCTAATGTGATTGTTTCGCTAATGTTTATATACTGGAAAGAACTAGTGCCTACACACGTGTCAGGTCGAGTTGTGGATGATAATTGTTGACGATTTGAACATTTGCCAAAGGTTGAGGATGATACAACAGCTCTCCCAGAAGAGGAACGCTACTTGGAAACTTTTTTAAAGTGCGATCTATATTGTGTTCTTCACTTTTCGCCTTACATTCTAAGAGTTCCGTTGCTGGAACTTATGTAGAAAGATTATGTGAATATTTGGAAGAAATTATCAGTGAGAATATTGCTTTGATTCAGTGCATCTTGGATTCAGAAATCAAGAAAATGCAAGATTTCTTTATCCTTGCAGTACTTGGTGAAACTGCAGATTGCATTTTTTTTTTTACGCTCAAAAAAGGGGGACGCACTCAATGGTGCTCGCCCCGATTTAGCATAGACTTCCAACGTGGAGTGCCAAAATCAGAAAGCTTTAAGCAGGACAATGACACTCTTAAGAAGAATAATTTTATAAAAGCCAATGCTGATTTAATTTGCAGGTAAGTTGCAGGTATGTTTAAATCAAGCATTGAAAGTTCTATTTCATAGGTCTCATCCTGTATATCAAAATGTCCATCAGGCCACATGAATGATTCACTCATTGTTTTCAGCATAACATAGGTTTTTCCATTCAAAATTTTGATATACATAATTCAGTTTTTCCCCTATTAAATTTGCAAGGTATGTACAAATTTAAACTCTTTATCATAGTGGTTGTGAAATGGGTAGGTTTATTACTCTCACTTCCACAAGAAAAAAACTAAATCGTGCCCCCTGCCTAAGTATTAAGAAGAGTTTGTCCACAAATGCATGTGGCCTCACCTGTTACTTACCTATTGGTGAGATAACCTCCTTCCAAAGTGTTGTATGATATGTTAGCTGTGGGTAAGGATGAAACCGGATTGAAAATGGTTTGAATATGGATGTTTTCATATGTATGTAATTGTTATAATAAATATATGTAAATTGTAATTTTAAATACATATTTTTTTTATATTTGTGGGTCGGGTCAGGTTTTGTGGCATATGTTCCGCCCAATTGACAGGCGGGCCAAAAAGCGGCCCATCTATGAGATCTCTTGGCCCAAGTCTGGCCCATGAGCGAGCTGGGCAGGCGGGCACCCGGCTCATTGGCCAAGTCTAACCCAAGGTAACCTGGCAACGAAACAAGCCTTAGGGCTCCGAGAATAGGGCAAGGACTGAAAGGTTGCAATAACATGAAATGCAAGGGGAGGAGGATAAAAAGGTATAAAAAGGTGGACACAAAGTAGATGCAATATTCTAATCAGGGAGGAAGGCACAAATATTGCACTCAGTCCTTTCAGTGGTGAGACAATAACTTTGTAGCTCAAGAAAAAGACTTTGTTGGGCAATGATGGAGCATTTTAGACAATACAACCGACGTAATAGTGAGATTACATGGAAGTGATCCAGTAGAGGTAGCATGCTATAAAAAAATCAAGGCGATCTATGGACACAGCATTTATCTGAATAGGAAGGTCGAGATGACATGTGTGACCCATGACTTCAAATTTCAGCGAAAATCGGTCGAATTTTTGTCGAATATCGATATCCTGTCGCAATCAAAATTCGACCAAAATGGCTGAAATGACCGAAATATGGGGGACCTAGTACAAAAAATGACCGAAATTTCGGTCGCATTTCTACCGAATTTCCTTTTCGGTCAGTCACCGAAATGGTGACCGAAACCGATATTTAGGGCCTTGGTCTTGGTGTGACCTTGATGTCAATGACTGAGGCCTAGATGAATACATTGACTTCTTCTTTATGGAGTTTTTGGGTTCTAAGGGAAGAGATATTGGGAGTTATTTAGAGATTTTGTACTAAGGAATCTGGATTTGGAAGATCGAGTTGAACTCTGTTTTTTCTTCTACCAAAAAGAAAAGTTGCACAAAGAAGGGAGAGTTACACTCTAATGCCATGTACCTAATAGTGTCTAGTTTGGTAAAAAAAAATATGTATCATGTTCCTGGTGATCCAACCAGCCTACTTTAACATAGTAGTACCTTCAGAGATTGTGGTAGATTGGAAAAGAAGGAAGACCTTTAGAATGCTTTTGAGGTGGAATTTCTTTCAGGCATATTACTTTGTGGATTTCTTTAGAGTTATTTGCACAAGCGAGGGCTTCCAGAAGTCTGGATTGCTTATACGAAGAAGTATGTAATCATCGCCTCATACTCAATCCCAATGAAAGTCATCTGGAGAGGGATTTTTTCCAACAGCAAGGAGGGTTGGGTAAAGATACCTTATGATGCCACGTTTTAGTTATGGCTATGGATGCATTGGCTACTACGGTGGAGCATGCAGTGCTAAGTGGTGTTTCAGGGTTTACACAACTCATGGCCTTTCCATCCTAAATTTGCACTATAGGACGATACATTGTTCTTTCAGCATGTGTGACGTGTCCCTTCCAGAAGTCCGAAGTATTCTTCTTCGGTTGAGTTCTAAGGGTACTCACAGAGTTTTGGTTTGATAGGAAAAAATCTATCGTTGTTCCCTTTGGTCTATCTAGTGAGCTTGTACTAGGATGTTTAGGAGAGTCTAACGACGCCTTGCAAGACCATTTTATTGCTTTAGGTAGATCTGTAATTGACTGGTGACAACTCATGCAACCAAACAAAGAACTGCTCGTCGAGAAAATGGAAAGTAACTATTGCTTTATTTGAGTCTGCATTTGACCAGTGGCAGTTCATACAGTAAACTAGGGACTGCTCGTTGAGAAAATGAAAGGAAGCTAATAGCTTGAAAGGCAAAATGCTAGACTAAGAGGGAATGCTAATGTCATTGTGGTTGATTCTTTCGACCATGTCGATTTTCTATGCTAGTTGGGTGCAACAGAGGTTAGAGGGACAGATGAGGAGATTCCTCTGGTCCAACTTCAACATATAGGACAAGGGATTCACACTTGTATGCTGGGACTTGTTGTGCGACAAGGTAAACAAGGGAGTGATGATTCTAAAATTTTGTTTAAATCTCCACCCAAAAAATATTTCTCTCTGTGATGAGATGAGACACATCAAAAGGGAAGTACTGTTTAGATCAGTGACACACGAGATTTATGTCATCTGTTAATCTATAGGGTGGCATATTAGGACGAGAAAGAGAAAAAAAAAATCTTTACCTGTACAAAGACGAACGACTAAAATGACGACGTAGAAACTTGGCATTCTGTTCAACAGCTCGGCAGATCAATGGCAATTCAGCAACTGAGAAAAGTCAAGAAAAAAACTATATAAACACAGATGTAGATACGCTGGCTAATATTGGAAATCAAGCAATGGAAATGAAATTAAACTAACGAAGTTAAGGGTATTTATGAGCTTTCTCGTGTAAACCACGGTTTAAAAAAACAGACCGAACCGGCCGGTCAGACCGAGAACTGGCACCGACCTGGTCAGTTCGACCGGTTTAATATAATTAATTTTATAACAAGAAAATAAAAAATCGAGTCCAACGGGAGGTCGGACTGGGTTGACCCGGTCTGACCCAGTTTCGATGGTTTGGTAAACTTTCAAAAAATTACATGTTTAATTAAGCAAATAAAAGGGTTTTTATCACTAGTGCCCTTCTTGACTTCTGCAATATCAATTGTGTCCCTCTTTTTTGGAATAGTATTTGTAACCCTACCTTCTTAAAGCAGATTTCTAGAACAACTATACATAAATAATTGCAATATTGTAGTCATTACTAATGTTAGAAAATGTGGCTAACTTTTGTAGAGGTCTATTCGAAATAGACGACCATGTTTTTCTATTGAAAGTTTTGAAGTTTAATCAATTATTTCATTGATATATACATACTTATGTATATGTATCTGATTTTATCAGCTCAAAAAACTAGTTCGATCCGTCGAACCAGTAAATTAAGCATGGGTTGGTTTTTTTCGAGTCGATAAGAAACCACGATTTAAAAAACCAGACCGAACCGGTCGGTCGGACCGAGAACTGGTCCTGACCTGGTCAGTTCGACCGGTTTCATAAAATTAATTTAAAAAAAAATAAAACAAAAAATCAGGTCCGACTGGTGGTAGGACCGGGTTGACCCAGATTGACACAGTTTCGATGGTTTGGAAAACTTTCATAAAAACACATGTTTAAATAAGCAAATAAAAGGGTTTTTATCAAAAGTGTCCTTGACTTCTGCAATATCAATTGTGTCCCTCTCTTTTTTGGAATATCAGTTGTAACCCAACCTTCTTAAAGTAGTTTTCTAGAACAATTATACATAAATGGTTGCAATACTGCAGCCATTAATAATGTTAGAAAATGTGTCTAACTTTTGTAGAGGTCTACTCGAAATAGACAATCATGATACAGTTTAATCAATTATTTCATTGAAATATACATTATATGTATCCGATTTTATCGATTGAAAAAATCAATTTGTGTAGGAAAATAATTACAAAATGTATAATAAATATATTTGTTGGTGAAAAATTATAATCTAACAAACATATAATATATAATAATGTAATATATGATGATATTATGAAGATAAGAACATGAAAAAGAGAATATGTCGATGTCATAAACCATTCTATTAAAATTTCTACCCAGTCAAAAGGAAATCATTGGCTATAACTATTACTAATATATATATATATATATCAAAAAGGGATTGGTTATAGTTGTCATTAAAGATATCCAAGTTGTTGATATGAATCATATGAATTGAATCCTAATCGTATGTTCTACTGAATCCAGAAGAAGAATGGTTTGATGTCCCCATGTGCCACCATACCCTACCACCATGTCCTCCAAAATTTTTTTATTATATAGATATTCGAATCCACGCGTAATTTGTTATACATTTAAGGGTGTAATAGCAAGAGTTCACTGAAATAATAGGACATGTTAATGGTAAATATGAATATGAAAGAGGGCCAAATTAAGCATTCATCTTGCACAAATATATACTCAACAACTAGGCCTTTATAAACATATGAAAATATGAATAGGTGTAATTATTTGCATTAAACAATGCTTGAAAAAATCTCTAATGCCTCACCTAGCCCCGCCTCGCCTCGCCCTACCTCACCGCCTCGGCTCACCTCGACCGCCTCAAGCATCTGAGGTGCACGCCTCTGACAGGGGGGCCGAGGCGGTCGCCTCAAGGTGTTTTGTCACAACCATGGCTCCAACAAACAGTGCGAGCTCCCGATAGGGAGCAAAGAGCGTGGCACCATCCATCGTGAAAAAGAAACCAAAGCTCGGAAGACCCACTGCTGGGCTCGCGGATACATGCCAAGAACAACCCGAAAGAGAGGGACCGAGAAGGCCCCAACACTACCCACAAACCCGGATCCACATATCCGAAAAAGGAACGACCCAAAGACCGGACCCGGACCTCGTGTCGCTATCCCTTCGACCAACACGTGCGAGCCATAGCAGTTCGCAGTAAAAGTAGGGAAAATCTTCTCAGAAACGGAAACGCGGTCTCGAGAAATCGCTTGTTCCTTCACCCCTTCCAAAAAAGACCCTCCATCTCCCGCAGGCTCAGCTTCCCCCTAAACCGATGTGTTACCCAAAAAGGCAGAAACCGCTACTGACATGGAGGGGGCATCCTTCGCCAGAGCAGACGGTGGTGGCGACAGAAGATTTTGAAAAAAGATCGAGAGGCGGAAAGGGGCCCTCCCGATCGAGAGCTTGCAGGTAGCAATCGTCCCCGACTCGAGGAGGACTTCAACAGAACAACGGTGCTCAGAGGATCAGAGCCGGGGCAGGTACCATCAGAAAGGACTCGGACCACCCTCCCGAACTCTGAAAGCGTGGCGCCAAGAACCACTACCAAACGAGAGAGGAGGGGATTCCCTCTATGCACGCCACCTTGAGCGACCTTAGCAACCCCTCCCCATTTGCGAAACGCAGCCTTCTCCAAGCCACTACCCCCGAGCCCCTCCAAGCAAGAAGCAGTTCCTCTTGAGCCGGAGAAAGGCCCCACACATAGCACAACCCCGCTCCCAATGGAGCGACATCGCCCATGAAACGCCCCCCCAAAGAAACCAAAACCTCCTCTGTAACATGGACCAACGCTTGCGGCACCCTCCGCACCGAACCAATAAGAACTCGCTCAGCTCGGGAGGGTTTTTCCTTCCCCTTCACCACGCTTGCAAAGGATAACCCTTCTTGCACCACGACCGTCGACGCGGGCGAGAAGCAGAACATGCCGCCTTCCTATGGACTGCCAAGTGATCGCACCTGCTTACGAAAGGGTTGGTCGCCCACACAGGACGCCCGCTTCTACCCAAACGAGCCGTAGGAGAAGCACCTCGAGGGCACAGAGCAGAAGGATGCCCATTAACCGTGATGGCAGCACCTGAAACACCTCGGGCCGCTCCTCAGATGTGAAAAAACCGACCAACCATCCCCACAATATGTTGCCTCCTCCGACCTAAGAACCTCACCATCATACTCCTTTTTGGAGGCCCTCGCAAGCTTCTCGTGCCAGACCGTGTGCCCTCTCCTCCTTGCATCCCCCATGATTTCCATCACCTCAAATTTCAAAGAGTTTCGGTGAAATTTCATTGAAATTTGAGGCCATGCTCTCCAGAAGGATAATTGAACCAAGAAGGCAATCCATACGGGACTGAGATAAGTTGATCCTCCAGGCATATCTCATCTTTGTAGTATCGAACACCTCCATCATCATCTCCTACAAACAAGGCAAAAAAAGAAGAATCATGGCACATTCGACGAACCTTGATAAGGATGGACAATAGGAGCGAGCGCGGAGAGAAAGGTGGTTGCAAGAGAGAGAGCCCTTGGGAGAGTGGGAGCGGAGAGAGAGAGGGGGGGTGGAGCGGGGAGCGGGGCCAGAAACGGAGGGCGAGGGGAGGGTGCGGGGAGCCCTGATGATGTAGGGTTTCGGATCCAAGGGTTGGAGGACATGACCATGGAGGAGTTAACCTACGGTGGTCCATGGAGCCAGCCAAAGGGGAGAAGGTGTGCGGCAGCGACGGTGTGGGTGGTCCGGCAAAGCGATGCTATCGTTGCGAAGATGCAAGCCGCCGATCGTGGGCATGCAAGGCATCGGAGCAGTTGTGCTTCTAATGTGGCAAACCGGGTCACCGGTGCAAGGAGTGCTCGATCGGGAGAGGCGGTTCGAGGCGGTCCACGAGACTGGTGTTGCCATCAGCTGTAGAAGGGGAGGAGATCTCGAGAAAGGAGGACCTAAGCAGGGTTAAGGCTCAGCAAAGCCCTGAGCCATAAGTGACCTTATTGTCGAGTGAAGCTTGGGTCGCGCTTCTTCAGCGGTTGGCTCGTGGCGCATCGATGATTCGTCCATTGAAGGGACTCTGATCGGTGAAGGTGATGTAAATGCTTTGAGGCATATGGAGGAGGAGTCCCTTGAGATGGGAAAGAAAGCCAGGTCGGGGGAGGATGTTGTGTGGCTCCACGATGGTGGGTTTTGTGTCAAAGGTTTCTATGCGGTCGAGGCTAGCAATGTCATCATGGGGACACTTGAAGTTGGCCTTCCGTCGATGTTGCGAGGAGCGATTGCTTGGAGGAGACCACGTTTCCTTGATGGAATCGCTGAGGAGGTGACCCCATCGTGGATCCTCGAGATGAATGGGGTTCCGCAGCGATGTCGTAAACTTGAGGTTCTCAAAGAGGTGTTGAAACTCGTTGGCGAGGTCACTAAGGTTTGTAGTTCCATATTGCTTACGGGCGAAGGCAGGGAGGTGTGAGTCCTGTTAAAAGGGAGGCGACCCATATTGTCGATGCGTCTGTCGATGTGGTTAGGGAGAAGGGAGCTAGTGCTGTGGGTTCGTATTCGTGGATCACATTGTTGCGACGGAGGTGGCAGAGATTGTGGTTAATCGGGAACCTCGGTCGTTGTTGAGAAACCTGAGGGGTGTGAGGACCGAGGGTGGCAAAGACCAACCTTTGGTTTGGGGGAACTGCGTCGTTGCCTTTGATACCTCGTATTCCACGAGGGTGCTTGACTTGGCTTGTGGTTCCATTGCGATGAGTGGGACAGTACGACTCCCAGAGTGGCCTATTGCAGGGGCAGCTTCATTTAGGTGCTTCTCAGACCTACCAACTTTTATGGGGAAAGTCATAGTTTTGGACTTGCCCCAAGTGTTGTCTTGCCCCGGTTTACAATATCTGATTGCTTCTTGTCGGTTAAAGAGGGCGTTTCGACAGCTTCCCACTCCTTGGGGACCCTAGTAGGTCTGCAGCAGATATTTGAAGATACAACTTTGGAGGGTGGCTTGGGAGCGACGAGGAGCAGTGTTTTTGAATCTCCAGGGAGGGAGGCGTCACACAAAGCCTGATTTAGCGAGGGTACTGAACGTCTCAAAGCAGAGGTTAGGCCCATTTTCAGAGCTGTGGAGGTCAAAATCATGAGATCTGGTTGGAGGGTTGGCCAGCTGGGTAAGGGGGTTCCGACAGCGGAGCGAAGGGTGAAGGGAAAGGGCAGGAGGACCGACGAAATGGGTTAAGGAAGTCGGCGGCCAGGTGCTCGACGCATGGCATATCTTCAAAGATAGGGTCTCATATGCTTTCTCTCTTGTAAACGGCGGAGAATCGAATCTACGGAGGGGGCTCCCAGTTTTTGGGGGCCGGAATCTGACGTTCAGCGCCAGCTAGGGGATGGAGATGGATGCTTAACGATAGGGGCGAACACAGAAAGGGGGGAGGTTGGGAAGGTGTTGATTGCAAGGGAAGACGGAGTTCATATGGTGAACTACGAGGATATTTGGGGGACTGAAGGTAGTAATAGGCGACAAGTGCAGAAGATTGCAAGATCCATTGGAGTCCTGGTGTCGGGGGATACCCCCTTGGTTCCTCATTGAAGGTGATAACATGGAACGTAAGGGACCTGGGGCAACCGGATAAATACATGGCGGTTGGGTCCTTAATGGCAACATGGAGGGCAGATATTGCTTGTCTTCAGGAGACTAAAGTTGGCTCTTGGGAGTCTGTGAGGTGAGAATACACATCAAGCCCCGTCTCAGTGACTTCCGCGTTGTGGTGGCGGACGGCAGTTCATGAGGAATTCAGGTGTCGTGGAGGTGATTTGTTCATGGCAGAGGACGAGAAGATTTTGTCTCACTCGGTTTTTGTGGTCTGATCCAACGGGTTGGATCACTCTCGATTTGTTTTGACCTCAGCGTACGATTGTACTGGGGCGTCAACCAATCTGGCCTTATGGGATGAGCTCCGTCAAATTCGACCCAATTTTCTAGAGATGGCTTGAGTAGTGGCAGGGGATTTCAATGTTACGTTGTACGCAGAGGATCACACGAGAGGGAGAGGGACGCAAGATCCTGAATCAGGTCCGTTTGGAGAGGTGGTGGGGGAACTTGCTTTGGAGGTCCTGGACACCGCGAATTGCAAATACACATGGATGAATAATTCATCATGTTCACGTCTCGATAGGTTTCTGTTGTTGGTTGAGGTGTTGGAGATGTTCAATTTGGCGACGGCTACTTCGCTCCCCATATCTGGATCGGATCATACGCTCCTTTGCTTTGATTCTTGCAGCGGTAGGGGATCAGCCTTTTATTTAAAATGTGAGCGATTTTTTTTGCAGGAGTCGGGATTCCGTGATATGGTGACATCTTTCTGGGCAGAATTAGAGGTAAAGGAATCTGGTACTGCGAGATTTGCACTGAAGTTGGTGGCTTTGCGACAAAGGCTTTTGAAGTTCAAGAGAGTAACCATGTGCAAATGGAGATAGGGTGTTTAGATGTGTTGGAGGACGAGAGGGACTTGGATGCAGAGGTGTTTGTGCGTAAGACTATGATCCAACAAATATTAGACGAAGATGACAAAAGAAAAGAAAAATAGTGGCGACAGAGATCAAGACAAAAGTGGGTAAAGGAGGGTGATGCCAATACCCACTTCTTTCATGTTGTGGAAAGCGACAGGCGGAGGAGGAACCTGATCCACTCGGTTGAGGTGGGGACGGGGAGGTTTCACGAGAAAAGTGATGTGGCAAGGGTGATTACAAAGCACTTCATGGGCATGAGCAAGCAACCTGCACATCGTGGGTCTCGTTGGCTGGGGCTATTTGTCCGATCTGGATGATGAAGTACTGACAAGGGGTTTGGGGCGGGAAGAGATGAGAGATGCGGTTTTTAAGTTGATTCAGGATGGTTGTCATGGGCCAGATGGATTTTCGGTTTTCTTCTCAGGGAATTCTGATATCTCATCGCAAGGGAGTAGGAGCATATAGTGGCGGAGTTCGAGGAGGGTAATTGTGGTTTCAATCGTCACAACCGATCGTTTATTTTCTTTCTTCCAAAGAAGGAGGGGGCAGTGTGCATTGAGGATTCCATACCTATTACCCTCTCTAATGTGATATACATGGTGATTACAATGCTCAAGCTTGCAAAAGTCGGCCGACTAGGCCGACTAGTCGAGTCGGGGGGTAGCCGACTCGACTAGGCCTAGTCGGCCCTTAGTCGGTCCACCCAACTAGTCGGCCGACTTTTACAACAACCTTTTTTATCTTTTTTTTTGTTTTTCACTTTTTTTAAAGCAAACATATTCTAATATACTTAATGTTATATTTAAAGTCAATTACTTCTTTTGTTTCATCATGATGTCATTA
>JAZKJV010006604.1:0-47902 GCA_037367405.1 Ottelia alismoides | reverse complement strand
TTTCCGTCCGCAGAAAGTAGCACAGAAACCTGTCCGCGTCCTGTAAGGCTGCGCGGCAATAACAGGTTCGCTTGGTCTAAACCGGTCAGGGTTGGTTGGGTACCGCGTAAGTGACTTCGACGTTGGTGCCGCCGATGGTGGCGGTGGCGGGTAGCTTCCGGCCACGCCAGCCGGTTCCGAAAAGCAAGAGGAAGACTTGTTCGCCGGGCGGGCCGAGGTCTAAGGGGGTGAGTACCCATTGGTTTGTCGCTTGGTCAAAGGTCACGACGGATTCATAAACCTGGCTGCCATCGGCTTTGACGCGTAAGGCTACGGCGGCGGCGGCTCCGCGGCCGCTGGCATTGGCAGCGAATGCGCCGGGTGAAACGTCGGTGATTTCAAGCGGGCCAGATGAAGACGAGCCGTAGCCATTGAAAAACGTCACCGTAGCTAACCCCAACGCCGTGGCGGGCGGGACTTGGTAATTGATCTGTGTCGGCGAAACGAAAAACAGCGGAGCTTCGCGTTCGACATTTGCACTATCACGAATGATGACGCGTGTGCCTAGCAATTCGGTTGGCAAAGGATTGGTTGCGGCGGTTTGTGTGCCGGTGGCGAGCGTGACGCCAAAGGCGGCAACGATGGATTCACGGGCTACGGTTGGGCCGCGAAAAATTGGCGGCAGAGACGCTCGCCACGGTGCGCGCAGTCACGGTGATCGCATACGCGCGCGAAGCCAATCCAGCGACATCTTCGACATAAATCAATGCGCGACCGGGAAACAGCGTTAGGGGTAAACGGACGCCTAATGTTTTCGTGTCTTCGCGCCAACCGCTTGAAGCTGCGTTAAGGGTGTAACGATAGCTGCGTCCCGCACGGTCAGTTTGTTCAAGCAAAATTTTGTTACCCGCCGATGGGAAGCGACCGCGCATCTCGAATGGCTCCCCCGCATAGAACTTCCCAGCGTCTCCGGTTGTCGTACGGCTCACGATTGGGCTGCAAGGTGAAAGGCGGGGCACGCAATCAGAACATTGCCCTTCAACTGAAACGCTGACGGGATTGGACGAACGCCCTTGCGGATCTACGACAGTGACGAGCAAAGTGGTCGGCGCGATTTCCAACGGCAGCTTCACTTTGAGCTGCGTCGCTGATTCACTGACAAAGTTGGCACGCGGCAAGGTCTGGCGGCTGGCGATTTGGGTCAACGTACGTTGCTCAAGCAACACGGTGTTTCCGCTTGGCGCAAATCTTTCGCCGTTTATCGTCATTACATCGCCGGGCATGAGTTGCAGCGTTTGGTATTCGTTTTCGAGCACGCCGCAATCGGTTCTGATGCGCGGACACGTGTCACAAGCTATGCCAATGTGCTGCACGTTTGAATCGCGTCCTTGCGCGTCGGTGAGCCACACACGGGAGTCGTCAGGCACAGTCAACGTCGGCAGCGGCGCATTGATGCGCGTGGCGCTTTCGGTGAAACCTGCCTGTCCGCTCGAGATCGTGTGTTTAATGCCGCGTTGGTCGAGGTGGATCACATTGCCAACGGCTGAAAAAGGATTGGGCGGATTTGAGCAACAATCTTTGGTGTAAACATCCAGCACGCTCGCCGGATTCAGCCTGAAACCTGCCGTACCTGTTGCCAAATCAAGCACGCCAAAAGGCGCGGGCGGTTGCCGCATTAGCGGGCATCCGGTCGCGGGTGTGACAGCTTGATTCGCCATCCGTTTTTGAAATACTTGACCAGCCAGCGACAGATTCAATTGCCCATTGCGCGTGCGATAAAAGCCGAAATATTCATCGCCTACGCCGTAACCAAAATGCGGAGCGTTATCTATGACTTGCCACCACAAAGCGTAAGTCACAGGGAAAACATCGGGGCCTTCGAGCGCGGCAATCGTTTCGTCGAGGAAATTGGCCGCAGCGCATTCGCCATAGCGCGCGCGTTCAAAACCGTATTCCAGCAGCATGAAATTATGCTCAGTAATCTCAGGCCGTTTGGCTTTGACCGTCGCCAGCGAAAACTGCAAATCGCGTTTGAGTGCAGCCTTCAAATCCAACGACGGATTTTCAAATTTCTCGTTGACCGTTTGCCAGGCTGAATAGCCGTAATAATCAAACTCCAATTCGCTGCCAATGAAATTTACGGCGCAACGATTGGCGAGCGGATCGTTGTTGACGGGGTCGGCAACCGGCGCCCCGCACGGCTGTCCGGTCGCATAGCTGCGAGTCAAAACGTATTGCAGGCCGTTATAAAGTTTGACTTGGCTGTTTGGATAACGCTGGCGCGCCAACTTGATGCCTTCGACACGGGCGCGGAACCATTCGCGCATGGCTTGCCACGTTGCATCTTTGTTGGCGTGAAAGAAAATGGCATTTTCGGCTTCCCAATTAAACAGGATGGAAACTCTTGTTGGCGAAAGCCGGATTGCTCAAAAGATATTCGCCTAACTGGCGCATCTCATCGCGCTCAACGGCGTATTCGGCACTCGTGAATCCGTCAGCCCAGTTGTTGGCTCCCGCACCACGACGAGAACGTCCACAACGCATAAGTATTGAACCGCGCATCACGAAATAGCTTGTCATAGGCGGGCGTAGCGGCAAGCGCTGCGAGCGTCGTCACGTTTTGAGGAACTACGTCATAAAGATCATAAAACCCAAGATATGCGCCGATAACACGCGTCCCAATGAGGCAACAGCATTCGCCCCCCAATTCAAACGATCAGGCGCATTCGGCTGATTGGCGGGATAAGCGCCGTAATCTACGTTCCAGTTGATGGCACCAAAACGGTCTGCGCGTGCGGTTGCGGGCGGAGGAACGTTTGAACCTTGTTTGGCAACTACAGGTGATATTTTTCGATTGGCGCTCGCGCTCAGCAAGAGACAAAGCACGCATACCAAAGGCCGAATGAAAGCTTTGAGCATGGCTTCTCCAAACGATTCGAGTCGTAAAATTGAAATGTGGTGTGCAGCCGCAGATGTGTTTTCGGGGGAAATATTGTCAGTGCGTGGGGGGAAGCTAAGACGCGTGCTGAGGGCTGTCAAGCACGCGGCTAGTCAATTCGAATATTTAATGCTGTGACGAACCTACCATTCGCTGCCTTCGCACAATTCGATTTCAAGATCGCCTGCGCGCAAGCTTTCGTAGCGCATCTTCACAGTCGTTTGCCGACGGGCAGGCCGAGAGGAATCGGCACAGACACTTGCACCGTGCCCGCGTCTTCGGCAAATTTTGAAGCGCCGAGATAGACGGCGAAGCTGCCGAATCCGCCGATGTCGAATTGCAATTTGTCACGTTGCGCGTCAGCGGGCAGGCCTTCGATCATCAAGGCGAGATAGGCGTGGCGACCGCGGCGCGGAAAGCGTACATCATCGGTACAGGCATTGATCACACGGCGAATGCGCAACGATGGCGCGCTCTCTAAACCGTCCCACGGCAACCAGCGGCGATAGGCTTTGACAACGGCGCGCGTCGGGTCAATACGCAACGCTTCGGTTCTCACGAAACCGGCAGCCCGCGCCATTTGCATCACGCATTCGCTGTTTGGCCCCCACCAGTTGTCATATTGCCCGCCGAGTTGGTCAACCTCGTAAAATTCCATCACGGGGCGCGGCGTATCGAAAATATTGTCCACAGCGTGCGTTTCAATCACGGCGAAATCGTCCGTCAGTTCGCATACGCGTTCGAGCGCCAACAACGGATGTTTGAGGTGATAAAGCACGCCAAGAAAAAGCACGATGTCGTGTCCGCCGAGTTTTTCGCGGGTGAGTTCATAGACGCTGTGTTCGTGAAAGATGGCTTTGGATTTGAGCGCTTCGTGCGCGATGAAATATTTCTCCGGACGCCATACGTCAATCGAAGTCACCTGCGCACCGTGGCGTTCGGCTTCAAACGTATAAAAGCCGTCCCAACATCCGATGTCGAGCAAGCGCTTACCGCTCAGATCCTCCGGCAAATGAAATTGCGCGTAGTTGTTTGCAATTCAGCCAATTGATGCACGCCGGGCGTTACGCGTCCGTTGCCTACGTCAATGCTGTGCCACCAGCCGCTCGCATAAAAAGCATCGCGCTGCTCGTCAATGACGGATTCAAGCGTTGCGCGCAAAGCCAGATTGTCTTCGATGGATTCGGTCATGGAATCAGTGCCTACTCTTTGAATCAATTCAGGTCAGCCACAAAAAAGCACAAAAGACACAAAACGAAATCAGTTCTCTTTTGTGACTTCTGTGCTTTTTTTGTGACTGATAAAACCTTTGTGCCAATGCAACGCTTTGGGGGTTAGTCTACGAAACGGTATTTCACCAACGCCCAAACGGCCGCGAATCCGTCGCGCCATGAGATTTTTTTGCCTTCGTTAAAATCACGGCCCGAATAGGAAATCGGCATTTCATAAAGCTTGTATTTGCGCTTCAAAATCTTGGCAGTGATCTCAGGTTCAAAGTCGAAACGGTTTGATTTGATCTGAATGTTCTTGATCACGTCAGCGCGAAAGACTTTGTAACACGTTTCCATGTCCGTCAGGATCGTGTTGTAAAGGATGTTGGTCAGCAGCGTCAGAAACTTGTTGCCGATGTAATGCAAGTAATTGAACGCGCGCACGACCTTGCCGCCCGACAAGCGCGAGCCATACACCACGTCGGCGCGGCCTTCCAACACGGGCACGAGCAATTCGGCATATTCGTTCGGATCGTATTCGAGATCGGCATCCTGAATGATGATGATGTCGCCGGTGGCATAAGTCAGCGCCGTGCGCAGCGCAGCGCCTTTGCCCATGTTCTGGCTGTGAAAAATAGATTTTGTATTTGCCTTCATCGGCCAGTTTTTTCAGCACCTCGCGCGTGCCGTCTTTCGAGAAATCGTCAACGATGACGAGTTCTTTGTTGACGTTGCCAATGTTGGCGGCCTCGACGCGTTTGATGATTTCGAGAATCGTCTTGGCTTCGTTATAAACGGGCATCAAGATCGTCAGTAATGGTGGCGTTTGCATTCTTTTGTCGTGGTCTCTTTCTAGGGACAGCTTTTGGTGAAGCTGGGAGAATAGCGAATGAGCGCTGGGCAGGCAATAGACGGAGTGTTTTCAGTTTTCAGTTACCAGTTTTTAGTTCGCAAAGTATGCATAACGCCCAATATGAATGAGGCTATTGGAAACTACCGGAGGCTGTGACTGCAAACTGAAAACTGGCAACAGAAAACTGAAAACCACCTCTTAGCGCAAAACGCTTTCCAACGCGCCGAGCAATTGCTCAACGGTGTAAGGCTTCGCGAGAAAAACGCCAAAGCCAAGTTTGTTGGCTTCGGCGTGTTGGCCAGAAAGCTTAACGCCGGTGGTGACGATGATTTGCACCTGCGGGTTCAAATCGCGCATCTTGCGAATGGCTGTGACGCCGTCCATTTTGGGCATCATCAGGTCAGTTAGTACGGCTTTGATTTCGTGTTGGCGCTTTTCGTAAATTTCTAAAGCTTCCAAGCCATCTTCAGCCGTCACCACGTTGTAACCGTGCGACAACAACGTAGCCTCTACGACTTCACGAATGTTGGCTTCGTCATCAACCACAAGAATCAATTCGCCGTGGCCGGCGGCGGCGGCAATAGCATCGTCTTCGGCTTTGGCTTCGGCGGCGGCGGCGCTGGCGGGCAGATAGATTTTGAATTGCGTGCCTTTGCCGACTTCGCTTTGCACGTCAATGAATCCGCCGTGGCTGCGCGCAATGCCCATCGCAATCGAAAGCCCAAGCCCTGTGCCTTTGCCTTGCTCTTTGGTCGTGAAAAACGGATCGAAAATGCGGTCAAGAATATCCGCCGGAATCCCAGTGCCAGTGTCAGCAATCGTCACACGCACAAAGCGTCCCGGAACGGCTCCGGCTTGGGTGAGCAAATCGTCTTCAGACAGTTGCAGGTCTTCCAGTTCAAGTTTGAGCTTTCCGCCTTGCGGCATCGCGTCGCGCGCGTTTGAGGCAGAAATTCATGATCATCTGGTTGAGTTGCGTCACGTCGCCAATCACATAAGGCGGGTCTTTGGCCAGCACTGTTTCAAGCTCAATGCTGCGCGGCAGGGTTTCTTTCAGAATACGGACTGCATCCTTAATCAAGTGCGTCAGTTGCAACGGAGCCTGTTCGCCCGTCGTGCCTTTGGCAAACGTAAGCACTTGCCCGATCAGTCCTTTGCCGCGTTCGGCGCTCTTTTGAATCAAACCAATCCAACGCTTGCCGGTGTCGTCTGAAACTTGCTTTTCGAGCATCGGCAAAGCCATCAAAATCGGAGCCAACACGTTATTCAGATCATGCGCAATGCCTGCGGCTAGCGCGCCAATACTGTCCATGCGCTGCGCGCGCAGCAGATGGGTTTCGATGCGCTTGCGGTCGGTGACATCTGTGTTGATCACCAACAACGAAGTTACTGCGCCCGTCGCATCTTTCACCACCGTCAAACGGCTTTCGACCGTAATCTCACGACCCATCTTTGGTGCGTTGGCGAATTTCACCGCTCCATTCGCCATTCTTTTCTACGGTCTCGCGGGCTTTGGTGTATTTGGCCGAGCCTTCAGGATGAAAAAGTGTTTGCAGCGGTTTGCCCATGGCTTCGGCTTCAGTCCAACCGTAAACCCGCTCGGCCCCTTTGCTCCAAAGCGAAACGCAATCTTTGAGGTCAGTCAGAATGATCGCGTCGCGGGCGCAATCGAGCAACTTGCGATATTCCAAATCATGATTATTCGCCGGTGCAGCCTTTTCGCTGTGATGTCCGTTGCCATTTCCGTTATGACCGTTTCCGTTTCCATTGCCGTTGCCATTTCCGTTTACGGCTTTATGACCGTTGCCATTGGCGGGCAAAATCAGTTGCAGTGTGTTTTGCAGTATGCGGGCGTCGAGCTGGTTTTTATCAAGGCAATGACGCGCGCCGGCTTTGATGGCGCGTTGCCGCAGATTTTCGTCAGGAGCTTCGGTCAGCACGATGACTGGCAAAGCTGAGCGGCGTTGCTGGGCACGGATAAAGGTTTCCACGCCTTCGACGTTTTCGACGCCGGGCAGCGCTAAATCAAGCAAGACCAAATCTATTTCGTCATTGTCGAGGCGGGCTAAGCCGGTCGAGACGCGGTCGGCGTATTCAAAATCAAAGCCGCCCAATTGCGCGGTTGCCAAACCTGTGACGCTGCCTGTCAGGGCGCTTTCACCTTCGATCACCAAAACCTTCGCGCGTTCATTGCTCATGTTGTGTACTGCCTTTCGTAGAGCGTTAAATCTCAACCATCAACCCGAGAGCGATCGCAGGGTGATGTGTGTCCAATGAATGTTTGTGTTATGCGCCGGCAACAGCAAAGTCAGTAAGACGCTCGCTGCCGCGCACAAAGATGCCAATTCGTTGATTGTTTGGGATGCCGCTAGATCGCCTTCAGGGACGGGGGTGGAGCCAGTGACTAGCGAATAAAGATGCCGGATGGATAAGTCATCAAAAAGACGTGCGAGATTGTAGGCAGGTGTGCAGCCTCACGCAAGCTTATAAAACAGGTTGGGCTTGACTCTCAGGTTCGATCACTTCGGCGATTTTGGAAAGCAAATCTTCGGCGGTAAAAGGCTTCCACAAAACGGCTTTGACCCCGACGCGGCTGGCATCTTCGACGTTGGCTTGAGATTTCAGCCCGCTGGTCGCGATGATTTTCACGTTAGGATTAATGTTGCGCATTGCAATGCTTGCCGCCAAGCCATCCAAACCGGGCATCGCAAGATCGGTCAAACCAACGAAATATCGTCGTAATGCTGCCGGTAATAAGACAACGCTTCTTGCCCGTTGCTCACCGCCACGACGCGATAACCTGCGGTTTCGAGCGTCACACGCGTAACCTCAAGCAAGGTCGGCTCATCGTCCACAGCCAAAACCAAATCAGCGAGCGTTTGCCCCTTTTCAGGCAAACCGAGCGGAGCAGCTCCGCCCAATTCGGCTACAGCTTCTTCATCGGCAGGCAGGTAAACACGGAACTCAGCACCTTTGCCGGGGGTGCTATCTACATCAATAAAACCACCGTGCCCTTGATAATGCCAAGCGACGTAGACAATCCAAGGCCTGTGCCTTTGCCTTGCTCTTTGGTCGTGAAGAAAGGATCGAAGATGCGATTGATCACTTCAGGCGGAATGCCTGAGCCCGTGTCCGCAATCGTCCACGCGCAAGAATGGGCCGGGTTTCACGCTCTCATGCGACCAGATTTGATCTTCTTTGAGAATGACATTTTGCGCGTAAAGTTTGAGATGCCCGCCTTGCGGCATTGCGTCACGCGCATTGATGCACAGATTCATCAACACCTGGTTGATCTGCGTTTTGTCGCCGATCAACGGCCAAAGGTCGTCGGCCATACGCACGTCAAGCACAATATTTTTCGGCAGCGTGTCGCGCAGCATCTTGCTTGTTTCGCCAATCAAGTCGTCAAGTTCGAGCGGCAAGCGCGCACCGCTGGCGCCGCGTGCAAAGGTCAATACTTGATCCAACGAGATCGCGGCTGCGTTCGGCGCTCTTGCGAATCAACTGCAACCAATGCTGACTGTTGGGATCGGTGAATTTCTGTTGCAACGTATGCAGCGCCATCAAAATCGGCGCAAGCGCATTGTTCAAATCGTGCGCAATACCGGAGGCGAGCGAACCAATGCTTTCAGTGCGCTGCATGCGCAAGAGTTGCGCTTCGAGTTGCTTGCGCTGCGTGATGTCAGAGTTGATGACCAGAATGGATTTCGGATTCCCTGCTTCGTCACGCACTAGCGTGCAGCGGCTCTCGACCATGATTTCGCGACCGCTTTTCGTGCATTGCCGCAATTCGCCGTTCCACTCGTTCTTTTCGAGCAATTGCTTGCGAATCTCTGTCGGCCAGCGACGCCCGCTTTCAGGGAAAAGCATTTCGTCTATGTTTTGATAGAGAATTTCGCCTTCAGACCAGCCATATAATTTAGCCGCGCTGTGATTCCAGAACGTGACGACGCCTTCAAGGTCTTGCGCGAGAATCGCGTCGGTCGCGCAATGCAACAAAGCTGCCTGTTCGCGAATGCGTTCGTCAGCATGTTTCTGTTCGGAAATATCGTTGAACGCGACGACGCCCGCCACGATGCGGCCATTGCGCAAGATCGGCGCGGCTTCGATATGGGCTGTGAACATCGAACCGTCGTGACGACGAATAATCATTTCGGCATTCGTCACGGTTTCACCCAGACGAATCGCCCGCAACAATGGCAAGTCTGCCGAACGCACGCGCTTGCCGTCTACTTGATAAGCTTCGAAACGTAACTCGCCCACCAATTCAGTCACAGGGCAAACGCAACAATCGCGCAGCCTGTTCGTTGGCCAACAAGACTTTTCGCTCGGACCGTCGGCGATCATGACGCCAGCCGGCATCTGTTTGAGCACAGCTTGGAAAAGCTGCTGTTCGGCTTCGAGTTGTTTGTGCAACTTGTTGCGCTCTTCTTCAACACGCTTGCGTTCGGTCACGTCGCGGGCAATCGCTTGCACACTATGGGTTTGCCGACCTTATAAATCAAGCGGGTACTGACTTCGAGCACCAAGTTTTTCTCGTCACGAGTGACGAGATTGAGTTCGTATTGTGTTTTTGAATTTACCTTCGAGCTTGCTTTCGAGCAAGTCGCGAACGATCTTTTTGAATTCAGATTGATAGCGCGCCAGCGCGCCTTTTTTCAGCACTTCTTCACGCGTGTACCCCGTCAGCAATTCGCCGGCTTTGTTGAATGAATTCAACTGCCCTTGCAAATCGCACGTGAAAACCACGTCGTTCGCGTTTTCAAAGAGATCGCGATAGCGCTCTTCGCTTTCGCGCAAAGCTTCGTCGGCGCGTTTGCGCTCAGAGATGTCGCGTGTGATGACCAAGACTTCGTCTTGCCCGCCGTCTTCGCGTTTAAGCAACTGCGCGTTGGATTCGCACCAAACGTAATGTCCGCCTTTGTGACGATAACGATAAGAAAGGCTCTGTGCCGCGCCGCTTTCAAGCAAGGCACGATGCGCGCGGCGAACGTCTTCCACGTCTTCGGGATGAAAATATTCATACACCGAACGACCGATGCGCTCCTCCGGCGTATAGCCCAACAAACGCGTCAAAGCTGGCGACACATAAAGCACTTCGCCGGTTAACGAATATTGTCCGATCAGATCAGTGGAGGTTTGCGGCAATTAAGCGAAAGCGCTCTTCACTCTCGCGGATTTGTTGTTCGCTCTTTTCGCGGTCGGTTACGTCGTGCGCGATGAACCGCACGACTTGCGGCGCATCCGCCGTTTCCTGCCGCAATGAATTGTCATATTCGAGCAACCGCTCTTCGCGCTGGCAACAACACGCATCTTGCCGTTGGCGTGGCCTGTCGCAATGATTGCTTTTAAATACTCGCTAAAATTGGCAGAAACATCTGTCGCCAAAATATCTTTGATATTGCGCCCTTCGAGTTCAGCAGCATTTTGGCATCCGAAAAACTCCCACGTAGCGCGATTCACCGCGAGAATTTTGCCTTCGGTGTCGTGTGTACCGATAAGCAAGCCGCTGTTTTCGACAATATCGAGATAACGGTCTTCGCTCGTACGCACTGCTTCAGCTGCTGCCAAATGGTCAGTCACATCGCGCGCGATACATCGAATCACTGGCTGTGCGCCGTTTGAGCGCAACGTGTTGTCAAACTCGAAAATAAGCTGTTTGCCACCGGGTGCCTGGAATTTAGCCCGTGCTTGCACGCGCGATGTTTTTATTATCTCGTCAAGATAATTCGTAAAATCATCAGGATGAGCAGGCAAAAGAAAGTCACTGATGCGGTAACTTTGCAGGTCTTTTTCAGACGTGAAACCTAAAAACTGCAAAACGTTCTGATTGGCGCTGAGAATGCGGCCGTCGGCATTGTGGGTCACGACATACAAACCACTGTTTTCGACCAAGTCGCGGTAACGCTCTTCGCTCTGGCGCAAGGCCAACTCGGCGCGGCGACGCTCAGTAATGTCGTGCGAAGTGATGAGAATTTGGCGGACTTCGCCACGCTCATTGCGTGTGAACGGAGTCAGCTCGCTGTGCAACCAGCGCCATTCACCACTGCTATGACGCGCGCGATATTCGATTGTGGCGACTTCGTTATCCGCCGCCTTGCGCATCCTCAAAAACAGAGCTTCCAACTCGGCGTAATCACCGGCTCGACCCAATCGCGCGGCGTCAGTTGCGTGAGTTTGCCCGTGTCTATGCCAAGCAAGTTCGCCAATTGACGATTAATGTAGATGGATTGCTGGGTATCGAAATCGTAAATCGTGACAAACTCAGGCGCGATGTCGGCAATTTCGTGAATTAACCGCTGCGTTTCGCGCAAAGCCATCTCGCTGCGTTGGCGCTCAATCGCATAACGCATCGCGCGTTGCAACAAGTGACGATTGATGTCCCCTTTCACTAAATAGTCCTGCGCACCGGCCTGCATTGCCTGAATGGCGACTTCGTCGTCATTTGTCGAAGTTAAAACAATAATGGGCAAATCGGGAACAATACGGTGAACACGGCTGAACGTTTCGAGGCCTTCGCTGTCGGGTAAAGCAAGATCAAGCAGGATGATATCTATTTTTTTGGCCGAGCTGTTCTCAGTGGTGGTTTCAGACAGGCGTGCCAGCCCGGTTTGCAAGCTGCTCGCCCACTCGAGGTCAAAAGCCACACCTTTAGCCATAAACAGGCCACGAATAGCCTGAGCATAAAGGGGATCGTCTTCAATTAGTAAAGCCGTTGCTTGTTTCCCATTCATCGCGGTTGATTCGCCTTACTATGCGGGCAGATAGAGAACCCCAAGAAAATCCGACACTTATGCCCGCTAGGCTTAAGTGGGTAAATGACCATAAGCATTACGCGCAAGGGGTTCGTAATACGGGGATGTAGCTCAACTTGTCGTAATTGGTTCCGCTCGGCGGCGGATTGTACGGGCAGGCATTGCTGGGCGCAAGCTCTAGCCCCGCTGTGCCTCAACGTTATATACGATAAGCACTACCACTCCAAGGAACTTTTCGTGCAGAATCTTGCCGAAGCTCAACCTCCCCCTTACCGAACCATCAGATCGGCCTATGATTTCAGCCAATCTCCCGCAAAATAATCGTCGAATGTGTAGCTTGCACAATTGTTTTCTTCAAAAAAGGCAAGCCTTGACGAAATCAGCATTGTAAGGCTATATGTGCTCATCGGTTTCCCCCATTTGCGGCTCTTCCAAAGCAGTAAAACAAAGATGAAGCACGGTGTGAGTTTGAGCACTACGGTTCTGGCCTATTGGCTAAAATGAACATAAGTGACAAAAGGCATGCAGGAAGTATGTATTGCATAGCCACCAAACACTCCCTGACTTCACAAATACAAGCTATACACAAACTTTAAATAGTTCCTTCACAACTTCTACCCAAGCGACTACGCGCAATCGGAAACTCCTCTCGGCAAGCTTATTTTCTCCTTCATAGAAATAATTGCTCTGGGCATAGGCCTGTCTATACTGGCTATTGTTCCCTTTTTGCTCGTCAGCCTCGCCATGGGTTTTTCGATTCCGGCTCCACGTTGCCCTACAACAGATGTAACCGGGACAGAGCACTAAAAAATCATGAGACCAATATTGGCTACCTCCGTCCAATCTATTCGCCTTCTTTTGGTGGATGATCAAATGATCGTCCGCGAAGGCTTACGACTCCTATTAGAAAATCAACCCGGTCTTACCGTGACCGGCGAAGCCTCAAATTGCCCCGATGCCGTTTCTATTGCCGCCCATGAACAACCCGACATCATCTTGCTCGACTTGGATCTTGGTGACGTGCATGGCTTAGATTGCCTACCAGAGTTATTGGCTGTCTCTCCCAACAGCAAAGTATTAGTACTGACTGGCGTTTATGATCTCGAAATCTTCCACCAAGCAGTGAGCCGTGGGGCTGTAGGCATTGTCCGCAAAATGGAAGCCGCCGAAGTGCTAGTAAAGGCCATTCGCAAAGTCTTTGTCGGTGAAGTCTGGCTTGATGGCGCTTTAATGGCTCGCGTCCTCAATGATCTCTGGCGCGCCAAAAGCGGCCAGCCGCTGGAAGCTATGCCAGCAACAGCTTCACCAATGCGCTTGGCTACACCGCAACGAGAAGTCGTTGAACAATTCTGGTCGCACCACATTGAGACCCCTAGCCCGGACGAAGCGGCGCGCATTGCACAACTCACTGAACGCGAGCGCGAAGTAATCGGCTTAATTGGAGAAGGGTTGCGCAACCAACAAATCGCTGACCGTCTTTCGATCAGCGTCATCACCGTTCGTCACCACTTGTCTTCAATTTTTGCCAAACTCGACGTAGGTGATCGTTTTGAATTAGCAATTTATTCTTATCGTCATGGACTAGCGAAGCTCCCTCTCTAGTAAAATTAGAAAATAGACGACGCAACCAAAAAGTTTTTCGCTCAAAATAAAGCACTTACAAGCCAGTCACCCTAAAGAGCTAGAATTTATTAGCTAGTTCTCAACTTGCTGCTTTATTTAAGCAGACGCTTTGTCTATAATGCGCCGCGTCTCGCGAGGATGAAGGGTTCCTCCCTACAAATCCAAACGTTTCGCCTCGCTTGGGACAGATAAAATCGCCCTCGCATTCCCGCAGCGATTCATTCCCCAAGCAGTGTCCCCGCCTAGCGTCGGTCTTACGCAATTCTTGTTGTGGCATCTCTGATTTGCCTTCTGCAAATTCTGCACAACAGAATATTTTCAAGAGCTTTTCGCATTGCCCAATATTTATGCGCTTGACGCATAAACGGTGAATTTGTTTTTTCAATCGCCGTCTTTATCAGTTATTTAGTGGCAATTAAAATAATGGCGGAACCTTGATAAGCCAACCCAATGCTTGGCATTTCAACTGGCAAAAAGGACAGCGTATAGCTGCCAGATAGCAGATTCAGTGTGATTCAGACTGTTCAAGTTTGGGCGCGCAGCCCCATTTAAACAGTCCGTGAAATCATCAGGTCTGGTACGAGGTATAGGTGATGCTTGCAACGACTCTATTTATAAGTGCTTTGCAGGCATGGTGTTGATCAGGTGTTGGGGAGTAATGTCAGCGCTAACGAGCATTGACATTATAAGCAACGTTTCTTGCTTAACTCCCTTGTGGGTGTGCCTCAAAGCCGTTCCAAGAAGTGCGGCTAGAGCCCTCCTGTGGCTTAAAACTGAATTCGCTATTTGTGAATGTAACACCCTCTCCCCTTTGATTGAGCCTTCCGATCTCAAGTCAAAGTAACTCTGTGTTTGCATTCACAGCCCTAGGTGCCAGAAGTTATGTCGAGGAGAAATCAAAGCGTGAGTGAAGCTCCGCGCCGCGAGAAAAATTGGGTCCTCAACGCAGATTCGTTTGATCGTTTCTTACAAGGGTTGAACCCCAATCGAGAAATCGCCGGTGAAGAATATGAACATTTGCGCAAAGTGCTAGTTAATTTTTTGACTGGCGCGGTTGCGCATTTCCTGAAGATTTGGCGGACGAAACTTTTAATCGTGTCGCTCGCAGAATTGATGAAGGCGAAGAAATTCGCAACTTGCCTGATTATTGTTACGGCGTAGCCCGCCGTCTTGCCTTGGAAGTCCTGCCCAAACAAAGTAAACAAGAAGACGATCCGCCTGAGTTTGAACATCTTTCCGCTCCGACAGAGGATTTAGACGAGCGCCGCAGCCGGGAAGAGATGTATGAATGTTTTGAATATTGCCTAAATCAGCTGACTCCCGAAAACCGCGAGCTGGTGATTCAGTACTATCAAACCGAAAAACGGGCCAAGATTGACAATCGCATCGCATTGGCTAATAAATTAGGGGTCAGCTTGAATGTTTTGCGAGTTCGAGTTTATCGTTTGCGTGCTTCGCTGAGGATTGCATCAACAAGCGAATGCAAGAAAAAGCTGATCAGCAAGCAAAAGCCCGCAAAGCTCGCTTAAAGAAATCATAGTTGCAGAACCACTGCTTTTATTGATTTACAGGTTATGATCGGCAAGTTCTCTTCCCCCGTTTCTCTGCCCCGAAATATTGTTCGCAGTCACCCCATTCACGCTGCGTAATGATACCACTTATCTCAAAAGCGCGTTCTTTTGCCTGCGTGTAATCTTTTGGCGATTAGCTCACTCACTAATGCGGAGAATATCGTGCATTGCCTTAATACGGCTCTGACACATAAAAGTTAGTTCAAAGGCGAGACATCGAGCTAACATCACATAAAAGCCCTTCCGCATACATAGCAGTACCAGAAAAAATATAGCCGATTTCGCGGCATCACATAGCAATAGCGTACTTCGTGGGAAACTTAGAGTAGGTGAAGTCTGTGAAAACAAGAGCGAGAGAAGATCAGCTCATCGTTAGCTATCTGCTCGGTCTGGCTTCTGAATTGGAACAGAGTCAGATCGAATCAAGGTACTTTAAGGATCAGCACTTTTACGAAAAAGTCCTCGTCGTTGAAGATGAGTTGATTTGCGAATACATAAGCAATGAATTGACTGCAGCAGAGCGGCGTCAATTTGAAAAGCATTTTTTAGACTCGGCACAACGACAAAAAAAGTATGAGTCAACACGCAAGTTAATGGCCTATATAGCCGATCAAGGCTATCAGCAACAATCCTTGCCGTCGCATAATCCATCCGTCTCAAATTCGCCATTAAGTCTGCTTGATTGGTTTGGTGGTTTGCTTACGCCCAAAATGAGTTTAGGGTGGATGGTAATAACCACTGCACTCTTGTTGTTTTGCGGCGCAGCCTTGACGAAACACGTCGCGAGCTTGCGCGCAGAAGCGGCCCGCACAGAACTTGCGCGCGTAACATTACAAGAACAAGAGCAAAAACTGGCAAGTGTAACCTTGCGCCAACGCGAAGAAGCAGCGGCTAAACTAAATGAAGCAGCCAGCCTTACAGAACTCGTCGCAAGCGGGGCTGAAAATCTAAGCACCTCTATTAACAAAAGCGATTCAAAAACTCCACTTTGATCAGACTTTCACTCGCCACTGCGCGTGCCGCCACAGAACCATTGGTCGTGCGATTACCACGCGCTGCCACCACCTCGGCCCAAGTGGCGCTAGAACTTGAAAACGACGCCCATCCATTCACGCAATATCTCGTTAAGCTAAGAACAACAGCCAACGATGCCCAGTCTTGGCAATGGCAAGTCACCAGAAACAATCAGCAATTGTTGCTTGAAATCCCCGTTCAAGACATCAAATCTGGGGTTTATAACCTTTCACTGTCCGGCATTGACCCAAATCGCGCCAACGAATTCGTCGGTGAACGATTCATACGCTTTCAACGTGATTAGCTAGAGAATGCTCCTTGGCTAAACAACTTTTTGACCTAATGCTCTCCCGATCCATTTAGCCTTGCCCTCAGCTTGGCACTAAACAGCTAAAACATCGGTGTAATACTTCGTGTAATCGTCCACTCCTGAGTGTCTGTGGATTTTCAGGGACTAAGCTTGACCTGCAAAAGCATTGTTGGTCTAGCTTGGATGGTGCGCTCTGAAGAACGCTGAATTTGAATCGAATGTCATAGCGCTTATCACTGGGCTTTCGAGCAAAGCGTGCTGACGAGAAATCAAATCTAGCGTCGGAAGAGAGCATTTCAGTGATCGCAAGGGGGCTGGATCATACAGATCGCCCCCTTGCTTATTTTCAAACCTGATTCGACTTGTGAGTTGAACGCATTTACCTTCGCAGCGCGAAATCAAGAATTGGCCTTCACCCCGCTTGACCGCTCATCCTGATCCGCTGCTCCGCTCTGAAAACAACATCATTCTAAGCTTACAGGCTCACAACAAGACGGTACCCTCCTAATGGCTGCCCCAGGCTATATTCCCAATAGATGGATAACGGAAAAAGATTATGAGACCAATGCCCAGCACAATCGCCCACCCAGTCCGCATATTGCTCATTGACGATCAGGTTATCGTGCGCGAAGGATTGCGCTTGTTGCTTGAATCACAAAGTGGCTTGTCAGTGGTTGGCGACGCAGCCAATTGCAAAGAAGCCGTTGAGCAGGCTCGCACTGAACAACCCGATGTAATCTTGCTTGATCTTGATCTTGGTGACAGCCACGGTCTGACGTGCATGAGCCAACTGCTTGAAGTCGCTCCCAAAGCCAAAGTGCTAATCCTTACCGGCGTTTACGATCTTGATGTCCATCACGCAGCAATTAGCAGCGGCGCAATGGGTATCGTGCGCAAACTTGAAGCCGGAGACGTGCTCGTCAAAGCCATTCGCAAGGTATCAGCAGGAGAAGTTTGGCTGGATGGCGTACTCATGGCCCGCGTGCTTAGCGATTTGTGGACGACCCGCACGCCAAACGCAGAAACCAACGGCAACGGCACGCATGGCGCAAATGGCATTTCCGACAAAGAACGTAAGGTGGCCGAAATGTGGCGCCCCAAAAACCAGGGATCAGACGAATATGAGGGCGTCAAAATTGCCCGCCTCACCGAGCGTGAACGTGAAGTCGTCACCTTAATCGGCGAAGGCTTGCGCAATCAGCAAATTGCCGATCGGCTTTGCATAAGCGTTATTACGGTTCGTCATCACCTTTCCTCGGTTTTTTCAAAACTCGAAGTTGGTGATCGTTTTGAACTCGCGATTTATTCCTATCGTCACGGCTTGGCGAAACCGCCGATGTAAATCGCTGCCGAGTTAGTTGTTGAGCACTATACGAGCCAGAGAATCCGCGAGACTCTCTGGCTCATTCAATTTACTCCCTAGCTAAAGCGAGTTATTTCCAAGTAAAGAATAATTCTGGATGAAAGCGTACTGGATGCGATTACCGTGCATTCGCTCACTAATCCACATCTCATGTACAAGTTTCATCAAGCACTTGAATGCTAGCCCAGCACAAAATAGGCTCAATAGACCACTTGATTTGAAAATAAAATAGTCACACTGACCGATGCGCTCTTTCTCAAAACTAAGTAAATTGCACAACGTCAGAAGCGGTTTGGAAAAAAGCGATAGAACAATTTGTTATCAACAAATTACGTAATCTCTTTACTTCGTCCAGCTCTGGCGTTTGAGATCGCAGTATTTGGATCGGATGCTTCGTTAGCAGGAAGTTTCGCGGTCGTCTAACAAGCGGTGATTAGGTGGGTTTGGCAAGTTTTCTTAAATAAACAATAGGTTAGCCCAGCCCTGCGGCTTCTTGAGGTTTGTTTATCTCGTTTTTGGTAGATTGATAAGCAAATCTGTTCCCCATAGCTGCCTCCCCCCAACTCTTCCGTTAGTAAACTCAATGAGAATCAAACTCATTTGGCCTGTTATGGCTTTCTAGTTTTTTTTTGACTATTTGTCGCGAACAAAGCCTGCCATTCACCGAGTAAGGTTTTCTTGGGAATTTGCGAATTATATTTACGTTGTTGCGTTGAGGTCACCCCGATGTCTTTTTTAGCATTGCCCATCACAGAACCATTTTGGTTGCTCTTAGCTGGTTTAGTTTTTTTTGTTTCCGCTTCATTCATTCAAGTGAAGCTGGCTCGTAAAAATAAAGTTGAAAATAACGAAGCTGAGTAACTTAGCTAGTAACTTGGTGGCATAAATTATTAAGTTTGCCGTGGCACACAACCCGTTTTGGCAGAATAGAATTGAAGTAACGAGGTGCAAGGATGGCGAGTTTTAGACCCCGTAGCTTAGGTGATTTTGGCGGTATTCTCTGGCGGCGCAAATGGCTGTTTTTATTAGTAGCTGCCGCAATGTTGCAGGCAACATACCTAGTCGCGCGCACTGTGCCGAACCTTTACGAAGGGCGCGCGCAAATGGCAGTGCTCGTTAAACCCGGCGACGATACAACTTCGCTCGGATCTCAAATATCTGCTTTGCAACAACGCACATTGAGCCGGGAGTTACTTGCTCCTCTGATCGAGAAAGAGCATCTTGGCAAGCCGAATGAAGACCTTGACGCCACGGCAAATCGCTTGCGCAATGCTATTAAGATCGAACGAAATTGCGCAACTATTATCCTGAATTCCCTGAAACTATCACGATCTCTTACAGGCATACCGACCCCAAAATCGCGCATGCAGTAGTTGCACATATTCTTTCGCACTTCACACAAACTAACGACACATTGCGCAATCAAAGCAACGACAGAGTTACGCGAAGTTGACGATGAGTTAGCCAACCTCGTGAGTTCACTAAGCAAGATTTCAAGCTCGCGTAACTCTTCGGCACAAAATGGCGCGTTAGCTGCCATTGAAGATCCGCGCTTATTGCGCCGCCAACTGCTCTCTGACATCAATGCGTTAAGCGACAAGCAGTTCACTTTAGAGCGCCAAATTGCAGTGCAAACCAAGCAGATCATGGAGCAGCGCCAGTTGGCTCAAACTGGCTCCACTGTCACTGGCGGCGCTACAGCGACGACTTCTTACGGGTTTATGCTGGCTGAAAAAGCCCGGCTGGAAGCCATTGTGAAGGATTACGAGCGGCAATACACGCCAGCGAATCCGAAGCTCAAACAAGCACAATTACAACTCTCAGAAGTCAACCAAATGCTTTCGCAACTGGCGTCTGACTCAAGCGGAGTTAAAAACTCTTCGCCTGAAGTTCGCGAGTTACGCAACCTTGAGCGTGAACTTGAAAAGCAACAAGCAGACTTGGACATCACCAAACGTGCCTTGAGGCAAAACGCGCTGAACTTTCAACGCTGCCGACTGCGCTGCCACCGTCTGTGGCCAGCCAAAGTGCAGAAGCTCAGGCGACCAGCAACGGCGAATATGAACGATTGAGCAAGCGTTACTTTTGGTTGTTGGACCGCAAAGACGCGCTCTCAAAGGCGCGAGCTGATTTGAACGCAGGCCCGAATATCAACTTGTTCAGGCTCATTGATTCAGCGTATGTCCCGCATGCGCCGGTCGCGCCGAATAAATCGCTTTTATATCTGTTGTGTTTAGGCATAGCGCTCGGGACAGCGTTTCTGACAGTAGCGTTTACTGAAGCGCGTCACTTCTTCCGCATCGAAAATGAGCGGGATGTCGAATATTTCTTGGGCGCTCCGGTTGTCGGTCTGATTCCTGAAACGCTCACACCGATTGAAAACAGCCGGATTCGCCGCCAGAAAATGGCACGCACGGCTCTCGTCGTCGGCATCGTCGTAGTGCTGATTCCGACGGTGATGTTTGCGCTTAAACAAGTTGGCATCTTCAACGTCATCGGCAGCAAGTAATGGCGCGCCAAACTTCCCAAGTCATTCGGTGAATGAGTTGGGAAGTGAATGAGCGCAACCGAAAAAACGTACGAAACAAACTGATAGCAATGCAATTCGCGAACTCAAACAACAAGCAAAATGACGAAGCGGATAATGTTTTAGAACTTGACCGTTCCGCCCTCAACCGCTCGCGCATTCTTCCGCAAAATGGCTTGCCAACTGGCAGACTTAAACCTTTGTCGAATGTTGCTTCAGGAAACGGCACTAACTCAAACAATGACATTGCCGCTAACGGCAATGGGAAATAGCACAAATTCACCTTCACACACATCTGCTATGCAACCAACTTATTTGTCGCGCAATCAGCAAGACGACGCGCCACGGCTAAGCTCGACTACTACAAAAAGCTCGCCGAGTTGCAGCAAATGAATTTGGAATTTGGGCGTAACATTCGTGATGCTCAGCAGCAAGTTAAACAAACGGCTGAGCCTGCGAGCAAACCTATTGCCAATAAAACCCAAAACGGAACGGGCGAATCTGGCAGCGCGGCGCACCCGTTATCTGCGGCATTTCACGTCGCCACGAAAAGCAAAGGGAAATCAGGTGCAACCAACGGGCAAACGCCCAGTTCATTCGATCTGCCTTCGCTGCCGAAACCTAAAGCGTCATTTGATCGCGTAACTGCATCGCTCGACTATAACCGTCTGGCCGAATTGCAAAGACGTATTGACGAAGCACACCAGCAACGTCATCCGCAAGCGGAATTACCTGCCGCGTCTGGAGTTCAGGACAAAGGTGAAGCACCGCTCTCGATTGAAGATCGAATCGCGCCGCGCTTGTTAGAGGCGCCTGCACCTCGTTTGCCGTTGCGTGATTGGGTGGCCAACGAAGAGCGCAAGCTAACCCCTGTCCAACCGCAAGCCGCACCTGCTCCACCTGCATTGCCCGAGACCGTCGAAGCTCGCCCTTCCCGGCAGATGAGCGATTTAGAGCGGCGCGTCAGTGCCAATCCTGCGGCGCATTACAACTATCAACAGGCGCAAGCGCTGCAATTAAATAAAGCCGTAGCGCTTGACACTCAAGTCAATCGCGGACTGGAAGAAGTTGCGCCCGAACGCATTCGCGAGGTGCTGCTAGATCCAACGCGGATTGATCCGCACCTCATTTCATTGTCCGATCTGAATCCGCGCGCGGCCAAATATTATGACCAGGTAGCTGTTTCTCTCATTTCAATTTCTTATAAAAGACTGCTCAAGCGCGTATTGGTTGCGTCGGCGTTGCATGGCGAGGGTCGTACAAGTGTTGCGCTCAACCTCGCAGGTGCCTTGGCCCGCGCTCGCCAGCGCGTGCTCGTGGTGGATTGCGACTTGTTAAATCCTTCTGTTTTACGTTTGTTGGGGCTGGATGCGCCAATCGGGTTAAGCGAAGCGGTGCAACGCAGACTCAGGCCCGAACGCGGCGGCCTTGCGCGTACAACCGGCGGCCTTCAACTTGATGCCGATGCGCGAAAAAATTTCGCACTCCGCCGAGTTGCTGGCTTCTCCGCGCTTTCACGAGCTTATTCAGCTAAGCGAAGCCGATTACGATTTCATTTTGTTTGATTCGTCGCCCTTGCTCGAAAGCCCTGATGCCAACCTGCTGGCAGGACTGACTGACGCGACGTTGATGGTTATTCGTCCGGGTTATTCAACGACCCAACAAATGGCCAAGGCGGTTTCTCTTTTTAACGAAAAAGATATTTGCGGCGTTGTCTTAAATCGCATCGCCAACTAATTAACTTCCCCACTGAGTTAGTAACATAGCATTACTACACTGGCTTTTTTTCAGCAGTTCATTGGCTGAGTTATAGGAGTAGCTAAAAAGAATATGCGAGCCAAACATTGGAAACGCACTTTTCTGTTGGTGCTCTTTGAAAGCGGATTGATTTATTTATGCGGCTTGGCTGCCCTCTTGATTCGTTTCGGCTCGGAAACCGGCGAAATCCTGACAGTGAAGCTTGGCTGGCTCAAATTGATCGTAGCGATGGCTGTCGTGCAAGGTGCCTTTTACCTCTTCGATCTTTACGACTTCGGCATGATTCGGCGCCTGAGCGTCTTGGCCTTGCGCTTGGCACAAGCCCTTGGTTTGGCGGCTATCGCGCTTGCTGCTCTGTTTTATGCGGTGCCAGTGATGCTGCTTGGACGCGGCGTAGTTTCTGTTCATTTCTTGCTAATGCTCACCGTGATGAGCGGCTGGCGGCTTGTGACGCGCTGGATGTTACGCAGTCCGCGTTTTGCCGAGCGCGTGTTAATTCTTGGAACTGATAGTCAGGCAGTTGAGTTAGCGCGTGAGGTCTTGAACCGCCGCGAAGCCGGTTATTCAGTCGTGGGCTTTATCGGCAACGATCCAGAACTCGTGGGGAAAAGTTTAATTAACCCAAGCGTCGTTGGTTTGACTGACGATCTCGAACAACTTGTGCGTGATTACAACGCTGACCGCGTGATCGTCGCGCTCTCTGATCGTCGCGGCAAAATGCCGCTTGATCCCCTGCTGAATGTGAAATGGCGCGATGACGTAACCGTCGAAGACTGGGCCCCGTTTTATGAGCAGTTGACGGGCAAAATCAGCACTGAACGCTTGCAGCCGAGTCAGTTGATTTTTTCTGACAATCGCTCTCTGCGCACTTATCGCCGGGTTCGACGCGTTGCTGACCTGATTATCGCAACCATAGGAACTGTGCTTACTGCGCCGTTGATGTTACTCACGGCTATCGCCATCAAGCTTGAATCAAAAGGACCGGTATTTTATTCGCAAGAACGCATCGGGTTGCACAACCGCCCGTTTCGCATTCTCAAGTTTCGCTCTATGCGTACCGATGCCGAGAAAAATGGCGCAGTTTGGGCAAGCAAAAACGACCCGCGTGTAACAAGGGTTGGACGCTTTATCCGCAAGACTAGAATTGATGAGTTACCGCAATTTATCAACGTGTTACGTGGCGAGATGAGCATGGTCGGGCCGCGCCCTGAACGTCCGCAATTTGTTGAGCAATTGGAACAGGTAATTCCCTATTACTCGCAACGCCATTTGGTAAAGCCCGGCGTAACTGGCTGGGCGCAAGTGCGCTATCCCTACGGCGCTTCAGTCGAAGATTCTCGAATGAAGCACCAGTACGATTTGTACTACATCAAGAACCAATCTCCGTTGCTTGACGTTATCGTGTTATTCGAAACCTTGCGCGTGGTGTTCTTTGGCAGGTTCGGGCATTAGTTTTCGCTAGTTACTTGGACAGAGTAAAAGCTAGAAAAGTTAAAGTTAGAAAATAAGATTCAATGATTGCTTTTTTATCATCCCTAAAAATAGCAACGCAATATTCTCTACGAAGCACTCTATTTACGATATTGCTCTCGGGGGTTGGAGTTGTGTACGCACAGACGCCGTCTGCCCCCGTCAACGGATTGGCGCAAGTAAACCGGGGGGAACACTTGCGCCGTCCGTTGCATTCACCAATTTATCGAGCTTGAAACTGGCAATCGCTTGTGGGAATCGGTTGCCGGTTTCAGCGGCGCAGCGGCAGATATCCTGGGGGGAATTTCTGCCACTGCGCCTACTAATTTTACTGACTCCAAAAACAAGCCTGCGGCGCAAAACCCTGCTCAAACAAGCAAGGCTGACGATGACCGTCAAGTCTATGAGTTGCTTTACGACAATTTTCACCGCACTTACCGTTTGGGACCAGGCGATGAAATAGCCGTCCGTGTGCGCTTTCAGCCTGACTATTCAGTTGAGAAAGCTAAGATTTCACCGGACGGGCGTTTGTATCATCCGCTCTTGGGTGACCTGTCCGTTGGCGGTTTGACCGTAGATCAACTCACCAAGCGGCTCACCCAGGACTTGGCGAAATTTATCCGCGAACCGGAAGTCAGCGTGCATTTAATTGAGGCCAAAAGCGCAAAGGTTGGCGTGCTGGGCGAAGTGCTGAGGCCTGGCATTTTGGTCATGAATGAACCAATGACTGTGCTCGACGCAATTATGCAATCAGGCGGATTTGCCCGTACCGGCAAAAGCAGCAACGTGACATTGGTGCGTCAAGCCAAAACCGGGCGCTTGCAGAATATGCAAATCAACGTGAAGAAAATATTGGCGGGCAAAGCTGACGTTGAAGAAAATTTGCCGCTGCAACCGGGCGACACAGTGATCGTGCATGGCAATGCACTGAAGAAACTGGAATACGTTACAGCCACGATTGGTTTCACGCAATTTTTGGCATTTTTAACGCTGGCGCGTTGAGCGCGCAGCGAGCACAAACCCTTCCCCCCTTTTTTAATTCAAGTTTTACGGTGCAAGGTGCAGAGCAAAACGCTCGGAACACACATCAAGAGAGTATTTTTAAGAGAGTAACTCTCGCAAGTAATCCGAGCATTCTAATCAACTAACTTAAATGTTACCTCATCTCAGATGTTAGATGCCTCTGAGTAACATGCGCTGTTTAGGACGCAGCTAGCCCCCTAGACACTGACCGCTGTGGATGCCACGCACTAGAGCGTCGAGTGCCACATAAATTAGGACACTAATCTAGTAAGAATAAAAAAATGAAGAACACCGAACTGTTTCTCAAACCTAGTATCAATGGACTGCACGAACAAAACGGCTGGGAGGGAGCATCCAATGTCTCCGCTCATAATGGCTCAAGTGCACAACCTGTCGCCCCCCAACCCTTGACCACCAACTTCAGGCCGACTGGCCCGTTGCAATCACCGCCGATGGTGAACGGGCATTCGATTTGGCGCACTGGTGAAGCGCGTCGCCCAAACGAAAGCACGCCTTTGGCTCAGTTAGTACGCCAACGGTTAAGCGAAATGGGCATTCGCCAATCAGAATTTTGCCGCGCTCATCGCTTCGATCAGGGCTTACTTTCAAAAATTCAAAACTCAGTAATTACCAATTTGAGCTTGGAAAGCGTGCTGCGCTTATCGGTCGGCCTTTCAGTGCCGCCAGAGCAAATCTTGGCACTGATTGACCGAATGGATTTACATGACCTAGTACTGCAAGCCTACAGCAAGGAATTAGCACTCGAACAAACGGCAAATATCTGAAAAAAATAGTGGTTGAAGGCGTAACGTTGCCCCGCTTCAACCACTCAAAGTATCCAACGCTAAATTGCGTTTATCGTTTTTAAGCGCACCAAAGGCTGTTTGATACGGCGTTCACAGCACCAGCTTGCGACATTTGTCGCGAAGCTGAGGCATGGGCAAACCATGTTGCTGCGCGTCTGATCAAACAGCCTTTTATTTTTGCGGTTTGGACAAGTTGATAGATTTGACTAATTAGCTTTGTTCGCTGGCGCAATCCCCTACATTCACCACTAAGGCTGATGTAACTCCCGCCAGCCAAGGATGAGCCGTATGCTAAAAAAAACCATACTTGACTTGATGCGAGTCACCGGAGCCTTTGCTCCTTTTCGTCTAGCCAATCGTTCAAAAGTGCTGATTCTGACTTATCACCGGTTCAGCCACACGGAGGAAATTGACAAGACATCGGCGCAAGCATTTCGTGACCACTTGGAATACTTGACTGCGCATTACCGCATCCTGCCGCTTTCGCAGATCGCTGATTGCACCGCAACCGGCAAAACCCTGCCGCAAAGCTCGGCGGTAATCACGGTGGATGACGGCTATCGCGATTTCTATGAAGTCGCCGCTCCGTTGTTATTGAAATATCGCGCTCCCGCCACAATGTTCACGGTCACTGATTTTGTGGACCAGAAATGCTGGCTGTGGACCGACAAAATGCGCTATTTGACCAAGCACACCACCACAGATGAGCTAGTGACCACGTTAAAAGGCCGCACTTACCGGTTCAAGCTGACAGACGCAATGTCAAGACACAAGGCAGCGACGAAGCTCAACAGCGCGTTGAAAACGATGGCTACCGAGCAAAAGGATGAAGCCATCAAGCGCGTAGCCTCATCGTTGGGTGTGCTTTTGCCTGCATTGCCGCCAGCCGAATACCAAGCACTCACTTGGGATCAAGTACGAGAGCTCGACGGTGAAGGCCTTGAAATCGGCTCACACACAGCAACGCATCCGATTTTGCCCAATACGACTGACGAACGCTTGATGAGCGAATTGGTTGAATCAAAAGCGCGCCTTGAAAGTGAACTGGGTCGCGCTGTGCCGCTGTTTTGCTATCCCAACGGACGACACGACGCGCGCGTAATGCAGGCCACCGCGCAAGCCGGCTATCGTTGCGCAGTGTCAACCTTGCTTGGCATGAACACCCTGCATTCACCGCTGCTTGCCTTACGGCGCATTGCGGCTGAACCAGACTTGGCGCATTTCGTGCAAAGCACCAGCGGTTTTGAACAGATGAAGCTTCAATTGCGCAGCGGAGTGAAAACGACATCAACGATGCCCTCTGCTGTGGCTGCAATGAAGCCCTTGTCAGAACAGATTTCTCATCTATGACGCCACCCGATACGGCAACTGAAGCGGCGACGGAGCCGCAAGACAGCTTTGCCAAACGCACTCTCTGGCTTTCGACAGCGCGCTTGTTGGCGTTGGTGTTGTCGTTCATTTTGCCGTTTTTGTTAGCGCGCCGATTGAGCACGACAGAATTTGGTCTTTACAAACAAACCTTTCAGATTTTACTCACCAGCCTGACCTTATTGGGTTTGCAGGTGCACACGGGCATTTATTCGTTTATGCCCCGCCACCCTGAGAAAAAAGCCCAAATCGCACTCAACGCCATTTTAGTTTACGCAATCCTGGGCGGAGCAGTGTTCGCTTGGTTCAGCTTGCGACCGACGTGGGTGAACAGCGCGTTTCACGACGGAGCCCTCGCCCCTGTGATGCCTTTGCTGGGTTTGGCGATTTTGTTCTGGCTCGTTGCTTCGGCTTTTGAGAGCGTCATGATTGCCGACCACGACGTGCGCACGGCTTCAGTGCTAGCGGTCTTTTTGCAGTTGCTGAAAACAGGTTCATTGCTTGGCGCAGCGCTTTGGTTCGGCAACATAAAAGCGCTGGTGTGGGCTGCGGTTATTTTTGGCGCAGTACATTGCTCGCTCTTTCTCATTTATCTCTACCGCCGCTTTGGGCGCTTTTGGTGGCCGTTTGACGGTCAATTGCTCAAGGCGCAAATGGCCGACGCGCTGCCTTTCGGCATCGGAGCTTTCGCGTTTAGTTGGCAATACGACCTGCACAACTATTTCGTGATGCACTATTTCGATGCCGCAGCCTTTGCAATTTATTCGACTGGCTGCTTTCAGTTGCCGCTCTTGCGCGAAGTGCTCGACGCCATGGATACCTTGTTGACGCCCGAAATCGCCCGTCTGCAAAAACAGGGTGAATATGACTTGATTGCCCGTCGTTGGTTGGATTCCGTCCGCACGATGGCGCTGTGTTTCATTCCGGCCTGCGTGCTGATGTTTGTCTTGCGCCACGAATTAATCATCGGACTGTATACCGAAAAGTTTGCCGACTCAGTGCCGATTTTCGGCGTGATGATTTTCAACACGCTTTTGCTGATCAACTTCACGGGTTCGGTCATGCGCGCCTTTGAGGAAATGAAATACTTCAGGCTGAAGCTTTACTTGGCGTTGATGCCAGTAACGTGGGGCTTCCTTTATTTTGGCGTGAAGTTCATGGGCTTGATGGGGGTCGTCGTCGCGGTCGTACTCATTCGTGTCATTGACGTGATCATCTCGTCTATCGCACTAAGCCGCCGCATCGGAATGACCCGCGCACATTTGTTTGAAATGACAGCGCTCGTGCGCATTGCGCTGGCCTGCGTGCCCGGTGCGTTGCTCGTGTGGATGATGCGCCCGTGGCTCACGGTTGTGGCTAGCACAACAGTGAATCCAAAAATTTCAACGTTGCTGGTGTTGATGGCAGGCGGCGTTGTCTTTGCCTTGTTGTTTGTGCCTTCGGCCTTCATCTGCGGCGCGGTCGGCGAACAGGAAAAGGGCTGGTTGCGCAGCGGCTGGCAGAAAATCAGCAATTGGAGCGCACGGCTCACAGGGTTGGCTACCGCCTAACCCAGAATGGATTTGGTGCAAGGAAAGCAATGGCTGGAGCCTTTTTCAAACGCAAAGAGAACAACTCGACTTATTTCAACGCCGAGCCGCCACCGCGCGGACTCTTTTGGGAAGAGCAAAAGTTAGCGAATGCCGGCGCGCTTGTGCGCGACAAAGTCGTGCGGTTCAACCCGATGCCCGGCAGTTACACGGCGGCGTTTATCTGCGTGTTGCTTTTTACGGCGGCGCTTTACATTCGCCCGACCGAGATGTTCCCAACGATCTTTGAAGCTTATCCGATCCAGTTTGCCAAAATCTTTGCGATTACGGCGCCGATCATCTTCTTCTTTTCGCGCATCGTCAGCGCCGAGCCGCTTTTCCTGATGACACGCGAATTAAAGATGGCGTTCATCATTCTCGGCATTGCCGTGGTCTTGATGCCATTGTCCATCAACCCTGACGACACGTGGAAAGAACTCAACGAGCTTTACATCAAAGTCGTACTCATTTTTGGCTTGTTGATCGGCACGCTGGATTCGCGCGAACGCATTTATTGGATGATGCGCGTCACAGTTCTAGTGTGCGGCGGCATCGCCTTTGACATGCTATTGCGCTTTGATCCGAATGACCGGCGCGTTGTCGCCGCCAAGGATCGCATCGAAGGCGCAGTCGGCGGCATGTTCAACAACCCGAACGATTTGGCGACGCATTTCGGCATGCTCTTGCCGCTGGCGGTCGTGCTGTTTTTCGTTTCCAAAACGCCGTTCCGTTATATCTACGCCGCTTGTTCAATCGTGTTTTTGCTGGCAACGCTGATCACCTTTTCACGCGGTGGCTTGCTCGCTATCACCGCTGTCGCGGGCGTGATGCTTTGGAAGTTTCGCAAGCGCCATCGCGCCATTCCGTTTGTCGCGGGCGGATTGCTTGCTGTCGTGTTCTTTTTAGGCGCGCCCGGCGGACTCGGTGACAGACTCTGGACGATTCTGCGTCCAAACTCTGACGGCACGGGTTCAGCGCAAGAACGCCGCGACAATTTGAAACGAGGCGTAGTGACGTTCTTGCGTCATCCGGTCGGCGGAATCGGGATGGCGACGTTCCACATCATCGGCATTAAAGAACGCCGCGCTCATAACTCATATCTCGAAATCGCTTCGGAATTAGGCATCTTCGCGCTGATGGCCTATCTGATTCTGATCTTCAATCCGTTGAAAAGCCTTTGGCGCATCGAGCAGGAAACGCTGGGTGCCAAAGACCGCGCAAACTTTGAAAACTATTTGTTAAGTGTCGCTTTGCAAGGAACGTTGATCGCTTATTACATCAACAGTTTCTTTCTCTCGCTGCAATATCTCTGGTTCGTATATTTCCCAATCGCTTATGCCGTGGGATTACGCCGCATTTACGAACGAGAAATCATTTTGCGCGATGCCGTCGCCGCGCCGCCCGAACTGGCGGAAATGCACGTCGGCGATGATTTGAAAGGCACGCTCTGGAACAAGCGCCAAAAGCAATTGCCGCCTTTGGTGCCGCCCGCAGCGAGCTAACTGATTTTTTGAATTGTGTCTCCCCGTAAGCATCCTGATTGATGGCCCCCCTGCTTCAATCTCATCGTAGCCCCTCGTCCACGAGCGCGGGAGCAGGAGTCTGACCATGACGTTTGTATTGCTCGCTCAAATCATTTTTTGGGCAGTATTGGCGCTGCTTTTTTACACGTACATCGGCTATCCGTTGCTGATGATCGTCTTGAGCCGCGTGTATGCTTTCCCAGTAAAACGAGCCGATATTTTGCCGCGTATCTCTATGGTGATTGCGGCGCACAACGAAGAAAACGATATTGAAGCCAAGCTCGAAAACGCGCTTTCGCTCGATTATCCCGCGCATTTATTCGAGGTCGTCGTAGCCTCTGATTGTTCCACTGACCGCACGAACGAACTCGTCCTGCGTTTCGCTGACCGCCACCCCGACCGCACCATCAAGCTTTACGAACAAAAACAACATTTCGGCAAGACGATTGCCCAAAACGCCGCCGTCTCTTTAACGACCGGCGAAATCTTGATTTTCTCTGACGCCACGACCATGTATCGCAAAGACGTGCCGCGCAAAATCGTGCGTCCGTTTGCCGACCCGACTGTCGGTTGCGTTGCTGGCCAACTAATTTACGAAGACCGCAAATCAACGGTGGTGGGCGATGGCTGCAGATCTTATTGGGGCTACGAAAAACTGATCAAAGAGGCTGAAAGCGAAGTGTGTTCGTTGATTGGCGTGAGCGGTTGCCTTTACGCCGTGCGCCGCAGCTGCCACCAAAAACTCGCCAACGACATGATTGACGATTTCGTCATTGCGACTGAGATTCATTTGCAAGGCTTGCGCACGGTTTATGAACCCGACGCCATTTCAACCGAAGACACCAACAAAAAAGGCAAAGACGAATTCCGCATGCGCGTGCGCGTGATTCAGCAAACGTTCAGCGCGCTGCAACGTTACCCGCAAGTGTTGAAGCTTTCGCAACAAGGCCTGTTCGCGTTCCAAATGCTCTCGCATAAAGCGATGCGCTATCTCGTGCCCGCCTTTTTGATTGTGGCGTTTGTGAGCAATGCGGCACTCACGCTGGCTCATCCGTTTTATACGCTGACATTTTTGGTTCAGCTCGCAGCGTATGGCCTCGCCGCCGCAGGCTATCTCGGCGACAAAGTAGGCATCCGTTTGGGGCCGCTTTCGCTGCCTTATTATTTCATTTTGGCGAACGTCGCCATCGTTATCGCATTCACGAAATTCATGCGCGGTGAATCGCGCGTGGTCTGGCAATCGGTACGCGAAACCAAAATTCCGCAAACCGAGTCAGCTTAAGCACTACGGGTACGCGCGCGTCCCGCGCGCTCTTCGTTTCTTTGCTTCTTTCATTTAGTCGGGCAAGCGCGCAAGGACGCGCGCGTAACCCTCAATCATCCCAGGAGAGTCATCAAACCATGAGCAGTAAACAAGATGCACCGCAAATTCAGTCAGCAAATATCAAACAAGACTTGATGCGCAAAATCGAAACGCGCACCGCGCAAGTCGGCGTCATCGGCCTCGGTTACGTAGGCTTGCCGCTCGTCGTCGAGTATGCGCGTGCTGGCTTCCACGTTACCGGCTTCGAAGTTGACCAACGCAAAGCCGACGCGTTGAACAAAGGGGTTTCCTACATTCCCGACGTGCCAACGGCTGAAGTCGAAGATTTCGTCAAAGCGGGCAAACTTGAAGCGACGACTGATTTCACCCAACTGCGCGCGCAAGACATCATCATCATTTGTGTGCCGACGCCGTTGCGCAAAACCAAAGACCCGGATGTCAGCTACATCCTTGCCGCCAGCGAAAAGATTCAAGCTACTTTGCGTCCGGGCCAGTTGATCATTCTCGAATCAACAACTTATCCCGGCACGACCGACGAAGTGTTGAAGCCGATTTTTGACGCGACTTCGTTGAGCATTGACAAGGATTACTTCCTCGCTTTCTCGCCGGAGCGCGTTGATCCCGGCAACGAAAAATTCACGACGCGCAACATTACCAAAGTCGTGGGCGGCGTGACCGCCGACAGCGCCGACGTGGCCGCAGCCGCTTACGGCACGATGGTTGAGAACGTGCATCGCGTGACTTCGGCTCGCGTGGCCGAAACCTGCAAATTGCTCGAGAACACTTTCCGCGCCGTTAACATCGGCATGGCCAACGAACTCGCATTGCTTTGCCATACGCTCGGCATTGACACATGGGAGGTCATCGCGGCGGCGGCGACGAAACCGTTTGGCTTCATGCCTTTTTACCCCGGCCCGGGCATTGGCGGACATTGCATTCCGCTCGATCCGCATTACTTGTCGTGGAAAGCGCGCATGCACGGCTTTGAAGCGCGATTCATTTCGCTGGCCGAAGAAGTCAATTCCAAGATGCCCGAACACGTCATCAACCTCGTCACGCTCGGTTTGAACAAACAGCGCAAAGCCGTCAACGGCGCAAACGTGCTGGTGCTTGGCGTGGCTTATAAAAAAGACATTGACGACATGCGCGAAAGCCCTGCGCTCGGCATCATCGAAAAGCTCGAAGCCCTCGGCGCGCACGTGACTTATCACGATCCTTACGTGCCTGAAATGCACATGGAAGGCAACGGCAAAATGATGCACAGCGTTGAGCTGACCGAAGCAGCCGTGAAAGCCGCCGACGCCGTCGTCGTCGTGACCGATCACCGCACGGTTGATTACAAGTGGGTGGTCGAACGCGCCGAGTTGGTCGTGGATACGCGCAACGTCACGCGCAGCCTTGGTGAGTGCGCGAACGTTGTCCGTTTGTAAAAGAATGAGAGACTGAGAGACGGAAAGAACGAGAGACCAAGGCGTCCCTCGTCATCGTCGTCTCTCAGTCTCTCCGTCTTTCAGTCTTTTGTCTTTTTCTGAAGCAGTAACTCAAAGCTATGTGCGGTATCGCAGGAACAATCGGCCCTGAATGGTTGATGACGCAAAATCAGCGTCGCAACGTAATCAACCAAATGTGCGAAGTGATCGAGCATCGCGGCCCTGATGACGAAGGCATTCTTATCAAAGGCGGCGTAGCCCTCGGCTTGCGGCGGCTTTCGATCATTGATGTGAAAGGCGGACAACAGCCGATTAGCAACGAAGACGGCACAATCTGGATTGTTTTCAACGGCGAGATTTATAACTACCGCGAGTTGCGGCGCTTCCTGAATTTGTGCGGGCACAAGTTCCGCACCAACAGCGACACCGAAGTCATTGTCCACCTTTACGAAGAACTCGGCGAACGTTGTGTCGAGAAAATGCGTGGCATGTATAGCTTCGCGATTTGGGACGGGCGGCAGGAAAAAATGTTGCTCGGGCGTGATCGGCTGGGCAAAAAGCCAATGCATTTTCTGCACGCGGGTGACACGCTGATCTTCGGTTCCGAAATCAAATCAGTGTTGCAACATCCGCTCGTGCAACGCGAAGTCAATTACGAAGCCATCTCTGATTACCTTTCGTTCGGCTACATCCCTGATCCCAAAACGGCCTTTCGCGGCATTGAGAAACTGCCGCCGGGACACACGTTGACGTTTCAGTACGGACAAGTTACGCAACGCTGCTATTGGGATTTTAACTACACCGAAAACGAAGAACCTGTGCGCAGCGAACGCGAATACATCGCGGAATTGCGCTCTAAAATCGAAGAGTCCGTGCGCATTCGGCTAATCGGCGAAGTGCCGATGGGCGCGTTCCTTTCGGGCGGCATTGATTCGAGCACGGTTGTCGCGGCGATGACCAAGCTCACCAAAGCGCCGGTCAAAACCTTTTCCATCGGGTTCACTGAAGCGAGCCACGACGAGCTTGAATACGCGCGCGTTTCGGCTCAACGCTTCGGCAGCGATCACCGCGAATTCATCGTTTCGCCGGACGTTTGCCGCCTTGTCGAAGAAGTCGTTTGGCACCACGACGAACCTTTCGCCGACGTGTCGAGCATTCCGACCTATGCGGTTTCAAAGCTCGCGCACGATCATGTCAAAGTTGCGCTCACCGGTGACGGCGGCGACGAAGTATTCGCCGGTTATGACCGTTACGCGTTGCATCAGCGCCGCGCGCGGTTTGAGCGTTTGCCTGCGGCGGCACGCAAGCACTTCCTGTTACCGCTCAGCAACGCTTTGCCGAACGTCACGCCGGGCAAAAATTTTTTGCGCAACATCGCGCTCGATCCGGCGGCGCGTTACGTTGACAGTTTGACGATGTTCAACCGCCAGCAGAAAAGCGCATTGTTGGGTGATCGCGCTACGCGGTGGCTGGGCAAATACAATTCCGACGATTCGTTTATCAAACTTTTCAACGTGCCTTCGTCACCGCTCAGCATTGACCGCCTAATGTATCTCGACAGCAAAACCTATTTGCCCGGCGACATCATGGCCAAGATTGACCGGATGAGCATGGCGAATTCCATCGAGACGCGCACGCCGTTTCTCGATCACGAATTGATCGAATTTGTGCAACGCATTCCCGGTTCACTCAAATTGCGCGGGCAGGAAACGAAATACATTTTGAAACAAGCCGTCAAAGGCATCGTTCCCGAAATCGTAATCAACCGCCCCAAAAAGGGCTTTGGCGTTCCGCTTAATCAATGGTTCAAGCGCGAACTCAAAGACATGCTGTATGACACGCTGACCGACCAGCGCACCTATTCGCGCGGCTTGCTGAACGTCAACGCCATGCGCGCAGTCATGCAGGAACATCATCTCGGACGCCGCGACTATTCGCGCCAGCTCTGGAGCCTCCTCACACTCGAACTCTGGCATCGTGCCTTCATAGATCAAAAACCTGAAATGAGTTACGAGGGCGCCAAAAGCATCACGCTGCACCAACTCGTCCACGCGGCAGCCGGATAAATCATTCGAGAATAAATCATGGACGTTATCGCCATGCCATCAACGCACGACCAAGTCACCGCGCTCGCCAATGACAGCGCGGCAACTCGTCGTGTCCGTGTGTTGCATCTCATCAACAGTTTTGAAATGGGCGGCACCGAACGCCAAGCCGTCGAATTGCTCAAACGAATTGACCCATCGCGTTTCGACGTGCGGCTCGCAGCTATTCAGCGCAAGGGCGAACTCTATAGCGAAATTGCCGAGCAATTCCCTGACCTACACGTTTTCCCGCTCAACAGTCTTTACAACCGCAACGCGGCCAATCAGGCGCGAGCCTTGCGGCAGTTTTTTGCTCAACGAACGCATAGACATTTTGCATGCGCACGATTTTTACGCCGGCTGGCTCGGGGCTTTTGCAACGCGCTTTACGCCAACGAAATTCATTGTCGCTCAGCGTCACTTGCGCCTCTCGAATCGCCGCATTCACGACCTCGGACGCCGCTTCATGAATCGCGTCGCCGACCGCGTGATCGTGAATGCCGAAATGATTCGCAGTTACGTTTTGCAAGAAGGCTTGGGCAAAGCCAACAAACTTGCCGTCATCCGCAATGGCATGGATTGGGGCCATCTCGCCGACGAAAGCGCAGCGATGCGCCGCCAGTTACTCGACGAATTGAACTTGCCCGACAATGCCTTGCTCATCGGTAAAATTGCCAACTTGCGCGAAGTCAAAGGCCACGAGCATTTGCTCAACGCTGCCGAACACGTCATCAACGAATTCCCCGACGCGCATTTCGTGCTGATTGGCGCGGGCGAATTGAAAGCCGAATTGCAGGAACAAGCCCGCGAACTCGGCATCGCACATCACGTGCACTTTCTCGGAGCGCGCCCGCAAGCCGCCCGTTTCAACGCCGCGTTTGATTTGGCCGTGCTCGCTTCATTGCACGAAGGCATGCCCAATGCCGTGCTCGAGGCCATGTCCGCTGGCACACCCGTCGTAGCCACTGCCGTCGGCGGCGTGCGCGAAATCTTGACCGACGGCGAAACCGGATACACCGCGCTGCCCGCCAATCCGGCTAACCTCGCAGCCCGCATCGCCCAAGCGCTTTCCAACGACACCGAACGCCAACGCATCGCCTCCAACGGACGCGCCTTCGTGTTGGAACAATTCGGCATGGAACAAATGGTGAGCAAGACTGGAAACGCTCTATCGAGAGATTACGGATTGCGGGATCGCAGATTGCGGATTAAGCAGGCACAAGTTTGAAAAGTCAGCATATGTTTCAAAACACTCAAAACAACGCGACCAACGGCGACGTGAGATCCGCAATCCGCAATCCGCATTCTGCAATCAAGCTGTGCATCATCGCTCCTTCCCTAGACATCACTGGCGGACAATCGCGGCAGGCGGCGAAGCTATTGGCACTATATGCAGACGAGCCTACGCTGGTGACCGATTTCATCCCGCACAATCCGCGTATGCCTGAGCCGCTGCGCTGGATGCAAAAAATTAAATATGTGCGCACGGTCGTGACGACGCTCTTATATTGGGCGCTGTTGGTGACGAAATGCTGGCGCTATGACGTGTTGCAGGTGTTTTCGGCTTCTTACTATTCCTATCTGCTTTCGGTCGCTCCGGCCATTTTGATCGGCAAGTTGTATGGCAAGCGCGTCATCTTGAATTACCGCAGCGGCGAAGCCGAAGACCATTTGCAAAATTGGCCGCTGACCACCAAGCCCGTTATGCAGTTGGCCGATCGCATCATCGTGCCTTCGGGTTATCTCGTAGACGTTTTCGCACGTTTCGGCTTGCGCGCTGAATCCATCGCCAACGCTGTCGAACTCGACCGCTTTCGTTATCGCGAGCGCGTGCCGCTGCAACCCAAGTTTCTTTGCACGCGTTTGTTTGAACCGCTTTACAACATCGGCAATGTGATTCGCGCGTTCCATTTGATTCAGCAACAACACCCCGAAGCTTCGCTGACACTGGCAGGCGACGGATCGCAACGCGCGCAACTCGAACAACTCGTGCGTGACCTCGGCGTGCGCAATGTGGATTTTTCGCGGCTTCGTCAAATTTGAAGACATGCCCGCGCTTTATGACGCGCACGATGTCTACTTGATGGCCAACGACATTGACAACATGCCCGCTACGATTTTGGAAAGTAACGCCTGCGGCATGCCGGTCGTCACCACTGACGCGGGCGGCATTCCATATATCGTCCAACACGAAAAGACCGCGCTGCTCGTGCGTTGCGGCGATTATGAAGACTTGGCGCGTCAAGCGCTGCGGCTGTTTGCCGAACCTGAACTCGCGCAAACGCTCGCCCAAAACGGACACGCCAACGTGACGCAATACACTTGGCCCAATGTCCGCGACCAGTGGCTGAGCCTTTACGAAGATTTGGTGCGAGCGCATGGAGTACAAGCTTTAGCTTGAAGCTTTTGCACCGAAAATCACCACGATGATTTTGAACAAGCTACAAAAATTGCGAGAGAAAAGTGCCAACGAACTCTTGTCACGCGGTTCGCAAGAACTGGCCAAATGGCAAGAGCGGTGGCTCGGCTCGGGCTGCGCTGTGATGAGCGACACCGCGTTGCAGCACAGCTTTATTTCCGTCAGCACGCCAATCGAACGTCAACGATTCTGCCGCCCAACTCATTCAACGCATTCAAACGCAACCGCGTTTTCCTGCCCGCTTTTGCACAACGCGCAGCCGTCGTCGCGCAATACAAAACTGATTTCCCAGCCGAGGCGCAACGCCTGATCGAACGCGCCGATGCCGTTTGCGCCGGACGATTCACCATCTTTCAACAAGACGATTTTGATTTCGGCCAGCCGGTGAACTGGCACCGCGAACCGCGCTCAGGCAAAGAGACTCCGCTCGCGCATTGGAGCCAGATCAATTACCTCGATCCCAATGTTGCGGGCGACAAAAAGTTCACGTGGGAACTCAACCGCCACCAGTTTTGATTTCGTTGGGACAGGCTTATTGGCTGACAGGCGACGAAAAATACGCCGCAGGCTTTGTTGAATTGGTCGAAGCGTGGATCGCGGCCAATCCGCCCAAACGCGGCATCAACTGGGCGAGCAGCTTGGAACTCGCTTTTCGGCGTCATCGCGTGGCTGTGGGCGTTGCACTTTTTTGCCGGAGCCAAAAGCCTTGCACCGGATTTTGCCGCGCGGCTGCTCAAATCGCTCATCCAGCAAACCGCGCACGTCGAGACTTATCTCTCGCATTATTTCAGCCCAAACACACACCTGACCGGCGAAGCGCTGGCATTGCTTTACGTCGGCACGGCGCTGCCCGAACTCGCGCAAGCCGCGCATTGGCAAGCAACCGGCGAACGCATCTTGCTTGAACAATTACCGATTCATGTGCGGCGCGACGGCGTTTATTTTGAGCAGGCGTCTTATTACCACCGCTACACCGCAGATTTTTATACGCATTTGTTGCTGCTCAGCCGCGCCAGCGGTCGTGAATTGCCCGCGCTCGTGACAGAAAAACTCACCGGCTTGCACGAGCATTTGCTGTGGATTACGCGGCCTGACGGCAGCTCTCCGTTTTATGGCGACGATGACGGCGGCAGGTTAGTGATGTTGAGTGACCGCCGCGCTGACGACTTCCGCGACACGCTGGCGAACGGTGCGGCGCTTTTCAACCGCCCGGATTGGAAGTTCGTCGCTGACATCGCGCCAGAGATGCTTTGGCTTGGGCGTCGAAAATTATCAACAGTACCAAAAGCTGGAAGCGGCAGCTCCACCCGCCGGCTAAAAGCGTTTGCCGAAAGCGGCTTTTACGTCATGCGCGACGGCTGGGCGAAAGAGGACGGTTACGTTTGGCTGGATTGCGGCAAGCATGGCGCGATGAATTGCGGTCACGCACACTCTGACGCGCTGTCTTTTGAGTTCGCCAGCAACGGCGTGAACTGGTTGGTTGACCCCGGAACCTTCACTTACACAGCAGATTCCGCGTGGCGCAATGAAATACGTTCGTCATTTTCCCACAATACAGTGAGCGCAGACGGCGAGACGCAATCTATTCCCAATACAGCCTTTACGTGGCGGCATATTGCACAAAGCCTCGTACGTGAATGCCGGGACAGTGATGCCGCATCGCATTTCGCAGGCCAACACAATGGCTATACGCGTTTGAGTGATCCGGTCAGGCATCAGCGCTCTTTCACTTTTTGAAAAAAAATGTTTCGCGCCCCAGCGGACTAGTTATTGACGATGCGATAGATGCGCAAACCTCGCACCGTTACGCCGTTCACTTTCACGCCGCGCCCGGTTGCGAGTTCGTGGTGGATGAAAACCGCCAAGCTCGCCTGATGCATTCGTCGGGCAAAACGCTGCAACTGGTTTGGCATTGGCAAGCTGGCGCGTTGCGCGACGAACCGGTTTGGGAAATCACCAGCGGCTGGGTTTCGAGCTGTTACGGACAACGTGAACCCGCTCCGGTGTTGACGATTCATTTCACAGCCCAAGGCGCTTGCGCGTGGAAAACCTTGTTAGTGAGTTCGAGTTCTGTCCCGCAGATTTCATGGCTGCCGTTTTGGAAAACGAGGAACTTAGTGAGCACCGTTGAATATCACATGGCCGAACTGGCCATCGCCAAATCAAAAGGAGACGCGCGCAAGGCTTTGCCTGAATTGCCCGCGCAATTTTCCAGCATTCTCGATATTGGCTGCGGCGCGGGACAAACCTTGCTGGCTTGCGACTTGCCGCGCGAAACACTGGTTTGCGGCATAGACATTGACGCCGAAGCGCTGGCTTACGGCAACAAGCTTGATAAAGAAAACAGCGGCAACTTGCGCTTGGCTTGTGCGGTGGGCGAATCGCTGCCATTTGCCGATGGAAGTTTCGATGTCGTGTTTTCACGCGTCGCCGTGCCTTATATGCATATTCCGACAGCGGTCAGTGAAATCTCACGCGTACTCAAACCGGGCGGACATCTGTGGCTGACGCTGCATCCGTTTCAAATGGTTTGGGGCTTGTTAATGCGCGCGCTCAAAGCCGGCAACATCAAAAGCATTCTCTATTTTAGTTACGCGCTGTTGAACGGCTTGGCTTTTCATGTGTTCGGCAAACTCTGGCGCTTCCCGCTCAATCGCAAACGCTGCGAATCGTTTCAAACCGCAGGGGCGATGAAAAGCGCTTTAGGCGCGGCTGGATTTGCGCAACTCGAAATCGAGCAAACCGAAAATCGTTTTGCCATCAAAGCTATTAAGGCTTGAGCAACTAACTGGTGTCAGAACTTCTGACTTCTGAATTCCGACTTCTGAATTCTAAAAATTATGTGTGGTATTTGCGGAACAGCGATTCCTCGACAACTCAACAAACGCGTAGATGAGCGTGCATTGCAAACGATGCGCGACTCGTTGACGCATCGCGGCCCCGACGAAGCTGATTCGTGGCTCAGCGCTTATGGCAACATCGCGCTCGGCCATCGTCGCCTTTCGATTGTGGATTTGAGCAGCGGCCAGCAACCGATGCACAACGAAAACGGCCACGTTTGGATTGCTTTCAACGGCGAGATTTATAACCACGCGCAATTGCGTCCCGCGCTCGAAGCCGCCGGCCACAAATACCGCACGCACAGCGACACCGAAACGATCATCCACCTTTACGAACAACACGGCGTTCACAGCGCGCGGCAATTGCGCGGGATGTTTGCTTACGCGATTTGGGACGAACACCAACAGCAACTCACGCTCGCGCGCGACCGCGTAGGCATCAAGCCGCTTTATTACGCCTTGCTGCCCGACGGCACTTTGCATTTCGCTTCTGAAATCAAAGCGTTGTTAGCCAGCAAAGCTGTCAGCCCCGAACTGAATTACAACGTGCTGGCCGATCAATTCGCCAAACCGTTACACGTCGGGCGATGAAACGCTGTTCAAAGGCGTGAAGCGTTTGCCGCCGGGGCATACGCTGACGTGGCGCAACGGCAAAATCGAAATCAGCCAATATTGGCAGTTGGATTACACCAAGACCGGCGAACAACTCAGCGAGCGCGATTACGTCGAGCGCTTCCGCGAAGTCTTTCGCGATGCGGTTTCTTCGCACCTGATGGCCGATGTACCGCTGGGCATGTTCCTGTCGGGCGGCATTGATTCGAGCGCGATTGCCGCGATGATGAGCCAGCTCGTCAACAAGCAAATCAAAACATTCTCGGTCGCTTTCAACGAGCGCGAAGCCAACGAGTTGGTTTACGCCCGCCAAGTCGCCGACGCTTACAAAACCGACCATCACGAAATCGTCGTCAGCCCCGAAGATTTCTTTGGCTCGTTGCCCGCGCTGGTTTATCAGGAAGACGAACCGATCGCGCACCCTTCGAGCGTGCCGTTGTATTTCGTCTCGAAACTCGCCCGCGAACACGTCAAAGTTGTGCTGACCGGCGAAGGCGCAGACGAGTTGCTGGCCGGTTACAACAAGTACCGCGTGACGATGTACAACCTGCAGCTCGGTGCCAATTACGAAAAACTCGCGCCCGGTTTTGTGCGTGACCTTGTCAAAGGCGGCATCGAGAAATTGCCCGGCGAAAACCGCGTGCGGCAAAAGTTGCAACGCACGTTCCTGTGCATTCCGCCGGAGTTGCGCAACATCTATTTCGACAATTTCGCGGTCTTTTCGCCCGACGCGCAAAGCTCGCTTTTCAGCGCCGCCACGCGCGCTCAAATGACCGAAACCGACGCTTACAAACAGGCGCTGCGTTACGTCAACGAAGCCCGCGCCGACAACCTGCTCGATCAATTGTTGTCAGCCGACATGCACACTTATTTGCACGAACTGCTGATGAAACAAGACCAGATGAGCATGGCCGCTTCGATTGAAAGCCGCGTGCCGTTTCTCGATAACGAGATGATCGAGTTCGCTACGCGCTTGCCGGTTGAGATGAAACTGCGCGGCACGACAACGAAATACATCCTGCGCGAAGCGATGAAAGGCGTGCTGCCTGACGAAATTCTTACGCGCAAAAAGATGGGCTTCCCCGTGCCGATTGGCGCTTGGTTCCGCGGGCCGTTCAAGCATGTGGTGGATGAATACGTGCTGAGCGAACGCGCGTTGGGTCGCGGACATTTCGCGGCTGATGCCGTGCGCGATCTCGTCGCCCGCCACCAAGCCGGCGAAAACCACGCCGAACGCCTGTGGTCACTGGTCAATTTTGAAATCTGGCAACGGCGCTTTTCGATAACGAAACCGCCAGCGACATAGCGCAAGCGGTCAAGGCTGAAAAAGCCGTCGCCGTTGCGACAGGAAATTAGCCACAGAGGCACATAGACACAGAGTTTTTTCCAAAAGACTTATGTTTTTCTCTGTGCCTCTGTGGCAAAGAATCACATGCACATACTTTGGCTTAAAACTGAATTGCTGCACCCCGTAGACAAAGGCGGGAAGATTCGCACGTACCACATGCTCAAGGCGCTCAAGCGCGAGCATCGCGTGACTTATTTGACGCTCGACGACGGCACGGCAGAACCGGGCGCAGCCGAAAAGGCTTACGAGTATTGCCACGAATTGATCACCGTGCCGCACGCTACCAGCGCGAAGTTTTCGGCGAAGTTCTATGCCGAACTGGCGCAAAACCTTGTTTCTTCGCTGCCCTATTTCATGAATAAATATGAATCAGCCGCGATGAAACAAGCCATCGCGCAACGCTTGAGCAAGGGCGACGTAGACGTGCTGGTTTGCGATTTTTTGAATCCGAGCATCAACCTGCCTGAAAAAATACCGTGCGCTACCTTGCTCTTTCAGCACAACGTAGAAGCCATGATCTGGCAGCGGCATTACGAAGTGCAGACACAACCGCTCAAAAAAGCTTATTTGAAAGGCCAATGGGAAAAGTCTGTCGCCTATGAAAGGCCGCGTGCCACCGGTTTGATTACGTTGCGGCAGTTTCGGCGGACGATGCCGAGACGATGCGACAAGCGTATGGCGTCACCCGCGTGAGCGACGTGCCAACCGGCGTAGACACAGAATTCTTCCGCCCTAGCGGTAATGAAACCGTGAAACCTAACTCTTTAGTTTTTACAGGTTCCATGGATTGGCTGCCTAATGAAGACGCTATTCGTTATTTCACCGAAGAAATTCTGCCGGCGCCTCAAGCAGCAAATCCCTGACGTAACGCTGACTGTCGTCGGGCGCAATCCGTTCCCTTCACTGGTTGAACTGAGCCAGCGCGACCCTTCGGTCATCGTCACCGGTCGCGTGGATGACGTCAGACCATATATGGAACGCGCCGCAGCTTATGTGATTCCGTTGCGCATCGGCGGCGGTACGCGTTTGAAAGTTTATGAAGCGATGGCCATGGAAATGCCCATCGTCTCGACCACCATCGGCGCAGAAGGCTTGCCCGTCACGCATGAACAGGAATTGCTGCTCGCCGATGATCCGCAGGCATTTGCCGATGCCACCGCGCGCGTTTTGCGCGACCAGTCGTTGGCGCAAAAAATCGGTCAACAAGCCGCTGCCACCGTCCGTGAAAAGTTTGGATGGGAAGGCGTGACCAACGAATTCATAAAGTTATGTGAACTAGCCCGTGCCCAGCGCAAACCGCTGGCTGCGAGCGCACGTTAATAATTTTGGTAGGACAGGTTCTCAACCTGTTCGCGAAAGCAATGATCCGCAGGCAGGGCAGGTTGAGAACCTACCCTACCGACTTTTCTGGAGAAACGCAGTAATGAGAATCAGTATTTTTGGTTTGGGTTATGTGGGTGCGGTTTCTGCCGCGTGTTTTGCCGAAAGCGGCCACGAAGTCATCGGCAGTGATGTGAATCCGCTCAAGGTGCAAATTTTCAACGAAGGCCGTTCGCCCGTGGTCGAACCCGGCGTCGAAGAACTCATCAGCCAAGCCGTCAAAGAAGGCCGTTTGCGCGCCACCACCGAAGCCGCCGAAGCCGTCATGGCTTCTGACATTTCGCTGGTTTGCGTCGGCACGCCGGGACATCACAACGGCAGCCTCGATCTGACTTACGTCAAAAACGTTTGCAAAGAAATCGGCTCGGCGCTCGAAACCAAACATCGCTATCACGTGGTCGTGATGCGTTCGACGATGTTGCCCGGCACGATTCAAGACGTGGTGATTCCTACGCTGGAAGTTTATTCAGGCAAAAAAGCCGGACGCGATTTCGGCGTGGCGATCAATCCCGAGTTCTTGCGCGAAGGCACTTCGATCTATGATTTCTATCATCCGCCGTTCACGCTGATCGGCGCCGATGAAGAAGAATCGGCTGCGCTGGTCTCAAAGCTTTATTCGCACATCAACGCGCCACTGTTGAAAGTCGCGGTGAAAGAAGCCGAAATGGTCAAGTATTCGTGCAACGCTTTCCACGCGGTCAAAGTCACGTTCGCCAACGAAATCGGCAACATCTGCAAAGCGGTCGGCGTTGACAGCCACAAAGTCATGGAAGTCTTTTGCCAAGACACCAAACTCAACTTATCGCCTTATTACCTGAAACCCGGCTTTGCGTTCGGCGGTTCGTGCCTGCCCAAAGACGTGCGCGCGTTGGGTTATAAAGCGCGCACCAACGATGTCGAAACGCCGCTGCTTAATTCATTGATGGTGAGCAACCGGCTGCAAATCGAAAAAGCCGCCGACATGATTGCCGCGACCGGCAAGAAACAAATCGGCATTCTCGGTTTGAGTTTCAAGGCGGGCACCGACGACTTGCGCGAAAGCCCGATGGTTTATTTGATCGAATCGCTCATCGGCAAAGGTTACAAGCTTTCGATTTATGACAAGGAAGTCGAACTCGCGCGCTTGTTCGGCGCGAATCGCGAATACATCGAACGCGAGATTCCGCACATCTCTTCGCTGATGCGCGACGACATTCACCACGTGATTGAAAGTTCCGAAGTCGTGCTGATTGGCAAAAAGACCGAGGAATATAAAGTCATCCACGATTACACCAACAACGGACGCACGATTATTGACCTCGTCAGAATGCTTGACGGCACTGAGCGTCCGAAAAATTATCAAGGCATTTGCTGGTAGTCAGACGATGGCTGGCGCTTGCTGCCGCGCGTGGCCTCCCGGACTCAATGAAAAACAAACATCAACAAACTTGGTCGAACAAATTGAAATGGTCGCTGCCGTGGCTGATGCGTTACCCCGCATGGCGCATCAGTGAACGGTTGCAACGATTGTCTGACGGCGACGGGCCAAAACATTTGCTCATCGCCGTCTCAAACCATTTTGAACCCGGCTGGACAGCGCAAAGAGGTCAACTCGCTGATTTGCCTACGCAGTTAAAGCGCGTCGCCAGTTGGAAGCGCACCGCCAAGCAAACTGGCGATGCCGTGCGCGACGGCGATGGCGCGCCGTTTCAGCACACAAATTTCTATCCGGTGAGCAGTATCACCGCGAATTGTTGGACGAAATCGCCGACTTGCAAGAACAAGGTTACGGCGAAGTCGAAATCCATTGGCATCACGGCGTGAACGAGCCTGACAACTCGGCGAACTTTCGCGCTGTCATCACAGAGTTTCGCGATCGTTTGGCCGAAGAGCACAACTGCCTTTCCAAGTTTCATGCTGGAGACATTCCGCGTTATGGCTTTGTCCACGGCAATTTTGCGTTGGCTAATTCGCGCGGAGAAAACTATTGCTGCGGCGTAGACGACGAAATGCAAATCCTGCTCGACACGGGCTGCTATGCAGATTTCACGCTGCCTTCGTTTCCGTGGCCTTCACAGGTGCCGCAAATCAATTCGATTTACACCTGCGGACATCCGCTGAACGAACCGGCTCCGCATCGCAGCGGTCCAGCGCTGAAAGTCGGCGAAACTCCGCCGTTGCCAGTGATTTTTGATGGCCCGCTCGTGATGGATTGGGCGCGCCGCATCAAAGGCGTACCCGTTCCGCGCGTTGAAGACGGCGTGCTCACTGACAATTGCACGTTCAACCGTCACCGCCTTGATCTGTGGAGCAACGCCAACATTGCAATCGAAGGGCGTCCTGATTGGGTTTTTGTCAAACTTTATTGCCACGGATTTTTCCCGGGCGATGAGGAAGCCACACTTGGCGGTCAAGCGCGGCGTTTCTGGACGCAGGTGCTGGAAGAATCTGAACGCACGCAAGCGTTCAAGGTGCATTTTGTCTCGATGCGCGAGATGTTCAACATCGCAATGGCTGCGACGGACGGACATACGGGCAATCCGGGACAATTTCGCGATTACAAATTGCGGCAAGTGATGGATTACGCCAGAGAAACACAAACAGAGGCGAGAAAAGCGTTTGTGGCGTAATCGAGTTAGCTAGCGATCAAAAAGCATGTCAATCAACGGTAGTCTGGCGCTGGTTAACACCAGCCTCAGTCTCAAAAAAGAGTTCGTCTCGGCTACGGCCTTGCACGTCGAATTGCTGACAAAGTTGAACAATTCGACGCGCTGGCGGGCGCTTGGGATGAATTGCTCGCACAAAACGCGACGCGTGCTTATTTCTTGCGTTGGGCTTGGAATCGGCTGTGGTGGCAAACCTATGCGCCCGCCAACAGCCAGCTTTATTTGCTCACTTGCCGGCACGACGCGGGCGAATTGCTGGGCATCGCGCCGTTTTATTGGCAGCAGCGTTCGTGGCTGGGCGTGCCGCACATTCGCGATTTGAATTACATCGGCACCGGAGCCGCCCTCAAAACCAGCGAACATCTTGACGTCCTTGCGCGACAAGGTTTTGAACGCGCTGTCGCAACGGCCATCGCGGCTTTTCTGAATTCGCGTAACGACTGGGATCGCTTGTGGCTTTGGAATGTGCCTGACCGTTCGCGTGTATTGCCTGCGTTGCAAAAAGAACTCGGCGTCGAAGCAATTGAATGCGATCACCCGCATTACATTTCGACCGACACCGATTGGAAACGTTGCGGCTGACGTGGGCCAAAAAGTTCCGGTACAACATCGAAAGATGCACCCGCAATTTGAGCAAAGCGCACGAAGCCGTTTTTGCCCGCGTCGGCACGCAAGCCGAACTCGACGCGACGCTAGATGATTTTTGTGCGGCTGCATCAAATGCGCTGGACGAGCAAAGGTCACGCTGGCTCATTCACCTTTCCACAATTCGAAGCCTTCTTGCGCCAAGCGATTCAAACGGCCTTTGAACAAGGCCAATTGCGTTTTTGGTCATACAAGCTAGACGGCGAATGCGTGGCCACGCTTGTTGCTTTCGTCGAAAGCGGTGTGGCGCATTACTTTCAAGGCGGCTTTGATCCGGCGTTTAGCAAACACAGTTTGGGCAGCGTAATGGTTGCGCAATGTTTGCAAGATTGTGTGGCTGATCCTGACATTCACTGAATTCGATTTTATGGGCGGCGGTTCGGCTTATAAAGATTCATGGACTGAGGCTACGCGTCCGGCTTATGAGTTGGGAATATTTCCAACCCGGTTGGCGGTCGTGGCTTTATCAAAACGGTTTAAAAACCCGTCAATCACTAGGTCGCGTGAAGCGCGCTGTGCGCTCGCGTTGGCAAACATCAACATAATCCCCACTTATGCTCCACTTATGTATGCTATGGCTCTAAGTAATTCCTCCCTCATGGCTTCAAGTGTGATCCCAATGCCGCTGCGATTCCAGCCTCGTGCGCCGGAATGGCAACGGCCGGCTAAATGCCAGTTTAATGCCGAGAAGCAACCGATGTCCGTCAGCGTTGTGCGTTCTGCGGCTGAGCTTTCGCAGCACCTGCTTGCTTGGGAAGATTTGGCGCTCAACGCGATCGAATGCAACATCTTTTATGAACCGTGGATGTTCCTCAACGCTTGGGAACTAACCGAAAAGAACAAAGATATTCGGTGCTTGTTGATTTATACGACCGGCCCAAGCAATGAAGGCAGCAAGCCTGTGCTTTGCGGTTTTTTCCCGCTCGAACAGATGCGCGGCTACAAAGGCTTGCCGATTTCTTACTTGCAACTCTGGCGCAATAAATACAGTTCGCTTTGCACTCCGCTGATTCGCGCCGAACACGCGCGCGATTGTTTGAACGCGTTTTTTGAATGGTTGGGCAAGGCTGAAGAATCCGGCCCGATCTTCTCGATGGAATATTTGTCAGGCGACGGTTTGTTCAACCAGTTGCTCACTGATTATGCCAACGACAACGACAATCTGCTCTCAATCGAAGAGCGCACCAATCGCGCATTGCTTGAACGAACCAACAGTGCGGACGATTACATCAACACCGCACTTTCGGGAAAGCGACGCAAAGAAATGCGCCGCCAGGAAAAGTTACTGAGCCAGTTGGGCACGTTGGAATATGTGGCGCTGAAACCCGAAGACGATGTAGAGGCGTGGCTGCAACAATTTCTCGCGCTCGAAGCCAAAGGCTGGAAAGGCGAAGAAGGTTCAGCGTTAGGCGTGCAGCGCGAAACCCGCGAACTCTTTTTGCGCCAGATGCGCGAAGCCTGCCTCGCGTGACCGCTTAATGATGTTGGCGCTCAAACTCGACGGCCAACCCATTA